>LPNX010291769.1:1455-47369 GCA_001517045.1 Pseudotsuga menziesii
GTGTTACAATATATGAAATACATAGAAGAATACATTCCGAAGTTACATATACATCAACAGGCACCTCATCTTTACGATCGGGGAAAATTATAAGGATACATACTTAATTAAAAGTGTAAAACCCTTGGTGAATCTTGCAAATTCTTAAAATGTCAACTATAAAATATTTGGCGATATTTTTCTTAAAATATTTTAATTTCTAAGGATCTTATGTAGTTTATATAATAATTTGGCAATTTTTAGAGTGAAAACAATTTACCACACTAAAATTGGGCGAAAGAGGGATTCAAAAAATACAAATTGGTGACTCTATTTTGGGAAAAAACATGGAAAAATAACCCGTGGGCTAAATTTCGCCCCTAAATTTTTCCTTGTTTACGATGAGGTAAATAAATTTTATACTTTCCAAAGATGTATTTTTTCTTGAAATGAATAAGACTACTGAAAGGCAATTTGATACTCTGGATAAAGTTACCCATCTAAAGACATTTCATAAATTTGGCAAAGCGATTCTACGCCTTAAAGGGGAGATCCATATCTTGGATCAATCTTTGGAATCTTTTTTGCAGCACCATCTACCCCTCATGAAGACATTCCTGCCATGTCACCGAAACAAAAGGTTCAATTGGATGATCTGATTGTAAGGATTGGAATATTGAATATTTAAAAGAATGAAGCACCACCAACTAAGCAACTTGGACCCTCATAGAAAGTTCCAAAGCGGTTCATGAAGACACTTGAAAGTTTTCATCCTATTGAAGTTGGAAATATAAAAACCATAATTTCGATAAGACAAGATGGAGGAAATGCAAATGACTCAAATTCAAGTGATGTAGATGATATGGATGTTTCATATTATTGTGAATTAAATTTATCTGCTAACATTGAACCCACTTTCTTTGAAGTTGTTTATCATGTTGAGTGGAAAGAAGCCATGCAAAATGAATATGATGCTTTTATCAAAAATGGAACTTGGAAGTTGGTGGACCCTCCATTTGGAACCAACCCAATGATGACTATGGTATTTTCATTGATGACAACATTAATGACAAAGGTTAAGCATGGTGTTAATGAGCCAACTGACCCATGCTGTGGTCATTTGTGGCTAGTGCGTGAGAAAGTGGCATGATGGTACTTGGACACCTTAAAGTTTGTCAATAGCTTGAGGGCCCATACTACCACCTGATGACAATGGAATGATCTCTTAAAGAAATACAAGTGAAAGATTGAGTCTTGATCCCAAACACATGGTGGACGCACCCCTTATACCATAAAACCCAAGTAATACATGCGTGTTGATGCCCTTGATAGAGTTTGAAGCCTAATACATTTGAATAACGACACTACACCTTAAAATATGTTGAAGCTTCAAACTCATTACACTCTTGAACAAATTAACTGATCAAAACTTTATGAATTACAACCACAAATACAAACTTAAGAGAGGTTAGCTGCACTAAAAATAAAAATAATAAATTTCTTTAAAACAAGTCAGCCCAGATTTGAAAGTTAAAAATAAAATTTTATTTATTACAAGTCGGCTCCAATAAAAAAAAATTAAAAAATACATATGAAAATAGTATAAATAGGGCTAACGCCCTAATTCAATTTTGGAAAAAATTTGGGTGAGAGAGAGTTCTCAATTTTGTATAAGAAGCATTGTTGATGAGATTTTATTCTCAAGTCACGTTATTAAAGAATACGCTTCAGTGAAATCATACATGCTTTGACTGGAGCATTGGGAAAGGGATGTTTTTGTTAAAGCTGGAACAGAGCTAGGTTAAGGTAACACATACAGGGGTCTAAGAATACGATAGCTCAAGCTTGAAGGCGTCCACAGAGCTTGCCCAATTAGCATCCAAGTGATTGATGCCAAGCGTCCACACCAAGAGTAAGAGAGATCGTCCAGGTGCCATCAGTCCTCTACATCAAGTCATTCAAGTCCCATACCCGAGACCAACAGCTAAGCATCAACGCAGTGTTAAAGTATTCATACAAATGCCAAGTGGTCGAGTTCAAGCAACATATGAGCAATCATTTCCAGATTTCCAGGCATACTGTTAGTAGTGGTCAATGGGTCAGTTCTAACATTACAAGTCTTGAAGACAGCGAATGCACAAGTGGCAGAGTGTTCAACAGATTTGAAGGGAGACAGTTTAAATTTATTTTATTTTTAGATTTATGATCGAATTTGTTTCCTAAAAATCTGTTATTGTTTATATTATGTAAAATTCTATATATTTCATCATTTGCTAGTGTAAGAAATGGGGGCGAAGAGAAAGTTCCAGCCGAGGGCTGAGGCAATGTTGGAATACATTATGGAGATCAAAGTTTAGCCAGGAACTGTAGGCATGTACGCAGTTTGGTTTCAGTTAATATGAAATAGTTGCTTTGAAATGATAATGTTCAAATGAGCTTATTCTGTTTTAATAATTGGATTACATATGGTCGTAAATTTGTTCTATGAATGGTCTTATCAATCCAGGTAAGAATTCTTATGAACCATGTGTAATTATCCTTCGAATATATGATACAGAATATGATTTGTTTCATTCATAAATTTATTCTCGTAACTCTTTCTTATTAGTTTATTTTACAGTGATGCATTTCTGCAGTTCAATCCTAAGCTGTAACTTGATTTCTGTGGTGATTGTTTTCCTGTCATCATTTCTATAAAACAATATTCCTAGTTATCCTTTAATTACTATTACGATTTCTCTAAGATTTGACCCAAGCAGTCAGGGTGCAAACTTTGGTGATAACACAGCCAATGATTGGAACAGACCTTATATGAAGCATATTTGAAGTGTCATTTATTGAGGACATTGTTTGACATACTCTTGAACCCTGAAGCAATGACTAGATGAGAACAGATTGGTGATAAAGATGATGGACAGAATTGATGAAGACATGATGCTGATAGTGTAGCGGTGCTTGTGATGAACAGATCGAGATGATGTGTGTGGTCAACACACTCAGTAAGATAATGCATTGACTTGTTTGGTATGAACTTGACATAGTTAATGGTTGTAGATGAATTTGAGCAGAGATCAATGATTGTGACAGGTTGATTATGTAGATAGAGATAACTAAATGATGACTTGAAGAGTAACTTGATGTAATATGGCAAGTATGTAAAAATTTATATACTTGTAATACAAGCAGGGCCTTGTACCATTTTTCTTAGTAGGATATAAGAAAAGACCAAGCATAGTCTTGGATTGAAGTAGGTTCTTCTGATTCAGTAGGTGTTGATTTACCTCACGGTTGAAGTCGTTCGAAATATAATAAGATTACAAATTTTATATCTTGTGACTCTAATACAATGTGTTAATGATTATGCATTTTATTTGATGAATGAATTGATTACTGATGCATAGTCTATTGATGAATATGATGTTGAATCGAATGCGAATTGATGACTTAAGTTTTAGATCTTGTAGAAGTGAAAATTGAAGTAAGTCCAAGCTTACCGATTCACCCCCCTTTCGGTAAGCCATTTTGTCTAACAATTGGTATTAAAGCGGGCCTTCAATATAAGCCTAACAAGCTTGAAGGGATTCGGGGACACAATCATGGAAGGATCAACAAAACTCATTAACCATGAAGTTCCAGTTTTTGAGAAGTGAGATTACTTTGGTTGGAGAAGTAAAATGAAAGACTACATAAAAAAAATCGGTGTTTGGGAAATAGTGGTTAACCCACCTAACCAGCCCAACAAAAAGACAAAAGACAGTTGTTGAGACATACAACAAGATTGCCTTGAAATTTTTTATGGATGGTCTATCAAGCTCTATTCAAGAAAGTGTAAAAGATTACACCTTTGCTAAGGATATCTGGTTCAAGCTAGAAGAAGAATACCTAAAGAAGAGTCAAGACAAAGAAAAGGAAGTGGAATTCAAGGATGAAAAGCAAGAAGAAAAGCAGGTACAAGCTTCAGACACAAGTGAAGTTAAGTACTCTTCAATGGATGATAACTCTGAATATAATGATGATGAAGTTGTTCTTACAGAATATGAAAAAGAAGTTTTGTTGAAAGCAAATAATGTACTTACAAGCACTTTGACAAACATAGATCTTAGATCCAATCCAAGACTCAAGAATAAAATTTTGAGGTCATTTGAAAAATACAAAGAGGAGACAAAAGCTTTGCTAATGAAGTTAAAACTCAAGAACAAAGACTTGCAAGTTAAGCTGCAAGATGAAAATGATGAAATCGAGGAATTGAACATTGGATTAGCAAAAGAGCAAGAAGAGATTGGTGAAGATTCTAAAGATCTTGAAGAAGCAAGATGGGTTAATATTGATCTAAAGGTCTAGTTGGAGGAAGCTAAGAGAACAAAATATGTTATGAAGTGTCATCTGGAAGAAAAACAAAGAGAAAATCAGAGGCTTGAAATGGAAGTTGTCAGTCTTAGAAAGAAAATTGAGAAGTCAAAAGATCATGTGAAGTTCAATGAAAGTTCAGTTATCCTAAATGAAATTCTGAAGTGTCAAAGGCTTTCCTCTGATAAGTTTGGCCTTGGGTTCAAGACGGAAGAAGACAAATTGAAAGAAGTCGTGTGGTCTCCCAAAACTCCAGAAGCTAGTCCATCAATGACCAAGGATGAATCTAATGCACCTGCACATGCCAAAAAAAAAAGTTGAAAATTAAAAAGTACCTCACAAAGATACTCCCACTCAGCAACTCCATTCATTTGAAAGAAGAAGGACAACTCCCAGATGGAGCCAAACATCAAGGTATGAAAATAGATTTAATGGCTATTGCTTTTCATGCTCTGAATTTGGTCATAAGGCTATGGAGTGTAGATCCAATGGAAGAAGTGTTGGAAGCCCTAATGACAAAGTTAGGTGTTGGACATGTAACCATCTTGGCCATATTGCTGCCAACTGTCACACAATGAGGTGCTACTCATGTAGTGGTTTTGGTCACAAGGCTCAAGAATGCCCAAGTCAAAGGAGTCAACCTAGGGTGAGCCCATCATATACATCAGCAATGAAAGCCTATGAATCTTGGAAGAAGAATGACACCGGCAATTTAGAAGGTCAAAGAACAAACAATCTAATCCAAGGACACTCTAAGGTATGGGTAAGAAAAAATATTTTGCTAGATCTAAATGAAGTTGAAGACCAATGCACAAAAGGTGAAGGTGGCTACCATATGGAAAGCCATACTTAAAGTCTTCTAAAGACTAAGTACACCATGAGTTCATTATTGGTGAATGAACTCAAGTGGTAAATGATGACTCTCCAAGCATAAACAGGTCCTAGGATCGGATTGCTAACAGGTAATGAAGAAGTGGGAGTAATCAAGTCCTTATATATGTGAAGTGTTTGGTTTCATCTTCAGCTACATCAAAAAGCTTGTTTTCTAGACATGATGGCAAGGAAATAATCAACATTCTATTATAGTGAGCTAAGGAGTTTCTTAAACACATCGCTCAGGCATGCTCATATTTTGAAGATTTTCAAACAATAAAAATGCAAAGAAGATTATCCTTGAAGCAGTAGATGAACTAGAGTTTATGACATCCTTTTAAACTATATATAGCACTCTATGGTACACACAGTCCTAGACCTTTAGTGTACAGCCCTAAAACTCAATTGTTGAAAAGGTTGAAGTATACAGTGGTATACAGTGCAGTAAGGTGTGAAGATGACATGATGATGAGTTAATGTTGATGAGCTGGAAAAATGATAGGGGGAGCAACCACTGAAAATCATTGCAACAGGATGGTTCAAGCAGATGACTGAGACAAGCACTGAAAATCATTGCAACAGGTTGGTTCAAGCAAGTCAAGAATTTGGATAACATTCTAACCTTGGATAAAACAGATCTGAGACCAACATAATTGTTTGGTAAAGCAGCAGTTATTAATAAATGGCATGACAATTATTTGGTGAAGAAATGACATGAATTCATGAGCATGTTAGCAAGAAGGCACACATGAAGATGATTCTCAATTCAAGCAACAATTGAAGAATGGATATTAGAATCTATGTGGACAGTATCAAGCCATATCAGGTTGACTTAAAGAATGACTACTCCAAGCAAAAGTCAAGTCTAAGGATCTCTGAAACATCCATAGAAAATGGAATATATGACAAGGGGAGTATGATGCATGCTTACCTTTTATGAATTTACTAGACAAAACCTTGATGTAGTTTGAATCAGAAAGATCTAGGGAGAGCTTGTAATAGTGATATTGGGGAAACCAACAATCGGTGGCATTAGTTCATATATGAAGATCAAGGAGCTGAAAAAGAATTTTGGATTGAAAAAAAGAAAAATGTGATTGATAAGGGGAGTTTGTTCATTTATAAAAAAAATTGAAGATGGCAAAGGTACATAATGTCAAGCTCAGTCAAAGAGGAAGTTCAGAAATGAGAAGGTTGCAATAGTACAATTTCATGAAGCACTCAAAGATACAATTATTTTGTTTGGGTATTGTGAAGCCTTTAATGGCTACTTGGCCCTTTGTCATTGATGTCAAAGGGGGAGAAAAAGTTTGGTTGGTTGCCATCAATGACAAAGGGGGAGATTGATGAATATGGTGTTGTCATTGATGACAACATTGATGACATAGGTTAATCATGGCGTGAATGAGCCAAATGACCCATTATGTGGTCATTTGTGGCTAGTGCATGGGAAAGTGGCATGATGGTACTTGGACACCTTAAAGTCTGTTGATAGCTTGAGGGCCCATACTACCACTTGATGACAATGGAATGATCCCTTGAAGAAATACAAGTGAAGCATTGAGTCTTGATCCCAAACACATGGTGGACGCACCCCTTGTACCATGAAACCCAAGTAGTACATGCTTGTTGATGCCCTTGGTAGAGTTTGAAGCCTAATGCATTTGAATGGCGACACTACACCTTAAAATATGTTGAAGCTTCAAACTCATTACACTCTTGAACAAATTAACTGATCAAAACTTTATGAATTACAACCACAAAAACAAACTTAAGAGAGGTCGGCTCCACTAAAAATCAAAATAATAAATTCCTTTAAAACAAGTCAGCCCAGATTTAAAAGTTCAAAATAAAATTTTATTTATTACAAGTTGGCTCCAATAAAAACAACAAAAAAATTACATATGAAAACTAGTATAAATAGGGCTAACGTCCTAATTCAATTTTGGAAAAAAATTGGGTGAAAGAGAGCTCTGGAATTCATTGTTTACTGAGGAATTTGGGGTTGTTTTACTGAGGAATTTCGGGCTGCACACTGAGGAATTTTGGGAGCAGTTCACTGTGGAAAAACACATGTGAACAAAGCTTTCGGCTGGCAGCAGTATGTGAAAACAGATCTAAAGTTTTACACTAGCAGCAGCAGAAGTTTGAAGTTTTCATTCATCTCTGATTTTCGGACTGTGTTTTAAGGCAGCAGACAAGAGAGCTTTGATAAAAATTCGGACTGTGAAATTTCGTGGGCAGAAGCTTAAGATGAAGCATTAATCTCGGAAATTTTGTGGGGTGATTGAGGTAGAAGTAGCAGCTTGTTGGTGCAAGATTTCTACACTTCCTCTATCTCTTATTTTTTTGTGCTATAAAATTCGATTTTAAGCTCTGATTTTTGGGTTGAGCATTTGAATAATAAGATCAGCTCTAAGTCTAGGTAATCTGTGAACAAGGTTGGTATTATTTGTGGACAAAAGTTGACGGTATTCGGGACTGTCCAAGCAAACCTAAGGAAGAATATTTAGACCTGTGTTGAGGGCAGAATTGAGGTGACATTGTTGAGCTTTCCTAAGATCAAGCTGGACAGCCTTGTTGGTTGGTTTCTCTTTTAGCAAGATTAGGAGCAGTGTTGATACACCCAACGATTCGAACAGACCTTGTATGAAGCAGATTTGAAGTGTCATTTATTAAGGACATTGTTTGACATACTCTTGAACCCTGAAGCAATGACTGGATGAGAAGATATTGGTGATAAAGATGATGGACAGAATTGATGAAGACATGATGATGATAGTGTAGCAGTGCTTGTGATGAACAGATCGAGATGATGTGTGTGGTCAACACACTCAGTAAGATGCTCAGATGACTTGTTTGGTATGAACTTGATAGAGTTAATGGTTGTAGATGAATTTGAGCAGAGATCAATGATTGTTAGGTTGATTATGTAGACAGAGATAGCTAAATGATGGCATGAAGAGTAACTTGATGTAATATGACAATTATGTAAATATTTATGTACTTGTAATACAAGCAGGGCCTTGTACCATTTTTCTTAGTAGGATCTAAGAAAAGACCAAGCAGAGTCTTGGATTGAAGTAGGTGCTTCTAATTCGGTAGATGTTGATTTACCTCACGGTTGAAAGCGTTCGAAATACAATAAGATTACAAATTTTATATCTTATGACTCTACTGCAATGTGTTAGTGATTATGCCTTTTATTTGATGAATGAATTGATTATTGATGCATAGTCTATTGATGAATATGGTGTTGAATCAAATGTGAATTGATGACTTAATTTTTAGAGCTTGTAGAAGTGAAAATTGAAGTAAGTCGAAACTTACCGATTCACCCACCCCCCNACATTAAAAATACATTGCCAATGAGGAGACTTTTTCCCCCATAGAAAAATGGGTTACCATCCATACTCTATTGGCTTTGGTTGCACATAATGAGTGGAAAGTTCATCAAATGGATGTAAAGATTGCTTTATTGAATGGATACTTGAAATAGAACGTCTTCATGTCTCCGTCAAAAGGTCTTGATGTGAAGGGACAAAAACATAAGGTATGAAAGCTCACCAGGTCTTTGTATGGCCTAAAACAAGCACCTTGCACATGGTAGAAAGCTAACCGGTTATCTTCTAAAATTGAATTTCAAACACATTAGTCTTGATTATGCAACATTGTTTGTCAATAAAATTGGAAGATATCTTGGCTATCTTGTAGTGTATGTAGATGATTTGTTGATGACAATAAATAATGAAAGCTACATTTCATGCATAAAGAAAGAATTGAATAAAAGCTTTGACATGACAGATTTGGGACATCTTCACTACTACTTGAGAATTGAAGTGACTTGTAATCCGAAGTACATATTCATCTACCAAAATAAGTACATTGGATAGTTGGTGAACAAGTTTAGGATGGCATAGTGTAACCCTCTCTCTACTCTCATAGTGTAACCCTCTCTCTACTCTAACTGAATAGAATTTGAAGCTCATATCAAAAGAAGGAAATGAATTTGAGGATGCAATCAAGTACAGACAACTTGTTGGGAATCTAAATTAATTTACCACCACTAAACCAAATATTTCATTTGCTATTGGGATCATTTCTAAGTTCATGCAAAAACCATGTGAAGAACATTGGTCTACTACAAAAGGAGTTCTAAGATACTTGAAGGGCACTGAAGACTTTGGGCTCAAATATTCTAAGGTGGGTGGCTTCACATTGATTAGATATTCTGATTCAAAATTTGATAGCAATAAATAGAATAGAGTGTTTATTCAAGGCTACCTCGTGAATCTTCGATCAACAACTGTCTCCTGGAAATCAAGCAAACAGTCTGTTTCAATAGAGCCCACAACAGAGGAAGAACATATGGTTGTTGCAAAAGAAACAAAGGAGATTGTGTGGCTCATAAAATGCTTGAATATTTGCAAGAGAAACGGTGAATTCTACTCTACTGGTTTGCAATACTTTTGCAATCAAGTTGTCCAAGAATCCAAGATTCCATGATCGCACTAAACACATCAACACAAAGTAACATCTAATTCAATATCATGTAAGGCCCAAGATCATTCATTTGAGACATTGTTCCACAAATCGGCAAATGGAAGGCATCTGCACCAAAGCGCTTGGAAGAGAAAAGCTTGAAAAGTTCAAAAAGATTCTTGGACTCAAACACCCCTTCAAATTAAGGGGCAGATGTTGGAAACCTAATCTGTATGAATTATGGTTTCTTTTGTAAAAGAATATAAATATCTAGTTTAGATTCAACTACTAAGCTAAATAAACACATACCTTTGGATGTTGAAGACCAAAGGTCATTTCTCCTTTGTATAAATAAGACATTCACATTCAACAAAGTATCAATCCAATTTGTTTTTCCCAGACCTAACAAGCCCATTAGTAAGGTTGGCATCAATTTACACATTTTGTAGAGATTAAAAAAAGGACAACTTTCTCTAAGATTGATTGATTGGTTTGTGGGAGAATCGTGTGCTCAATGAGTCCCATTTTCACTATAAAATGTATTTCATGAGTTCTTTATAACCCAATGGGCATTGTGACTGTGGAGGCACCATTAAAAATAACAAGATAGTCATTTCAAAGCTAGAGTTTTCCCAAATCGAGTTTCTCTAGGGCATCTCTTATGTTACCTATGTATATGCCATTGTATTGTTTAACTCTCCATAGACATGTTAAAGAAACAACAATCATTGTTTATTGCCAATGGGTTATTTCAACCTTATGTTTACAAATTATAATATTTTGCATTAACATGTGTTGGTGAATCATTTGACCAAAGACCTATTACAAATCATATAATTCACAAAAATATCAATTGATTAAACCTTACACGTAAAGAATAATTTCCACATCACACGCAAATAACTCTCTATCAAGGGAAGCAATCCTCAACTATTTTACTATTTCACTTCTTTGCAAATAATATTTAACTATATTATTTTAACCACTAATACTTTAAAATTCAAGGAAGTCCATCATAAATCATTATACCCATAGGCTTGCATTGACATTATTGTATATCAATTAAGAGATGTTAAACTATATTCAAAAGCTAATTACTCTCAACTTTGTAACAGCCTTAATGATTTTCAACACCCTTTAGGTATCAAGTTGAATAACATAAATTTTATTAAAAATTAATCTAGATTACACTTTTTTCCAAAGTTATATTCAACGCAAACATGTTTTACAACTAGGTTTGTCAATGTTTAAAGTTAATATCAAATGGAAACCATATCAAACAAATTTTGAGTAATAAAGTATAAAATTCCCTTCAAATTGAATAACAATTATACCCATCTATTGATCCCTCTATCCATACAAACTTTACCAAGCAAACATATGTTTTTTGTATGTGATGTTTTAGTATGTTTTTAATAATTCATAATAATAAAATTCATTAAATTTATTTGTCAAACTAAATGGCAGATTTTATCATAATTTTTTCCCTTATGAACTTTTTTGAATTTCATTCACCATATTTGAATATGAACACCAACCAAATGACATAACATGTAACAAAGATTAAATGTCAAAAAGAAAATGCAATGATCATCTCCATCGTCAGCTTCAATTTCCATTATTTTACTCATGCTCAGTACTATCAGCAAACAAAAGAGAACTACAAAAAAATGGATAAATGGCTTAAAATAGGGCTTGTGAAAAAGACAATGATTTACCATTCTACCCTTGTTTATATATGTTGTGAGGTTGCTTCCCCATTCTCTACGTTTAAGGTATGTCATAACCAAACCATACCTACAAGCTACAATCTTATCCCAAAGTCAAAAATACTTTACTTACCAATTAACCATATCTACCATCCCGTCCCGAAGGGACAGAATGTACTTTTATTTTCAAAAAGTAGCAAAGATTTTAATGTCATCCATAATACCCTCTCAAGCTTTGAAGCTTAGTTAAGGCTTAGCATGCCTTTTACTTCCTTCTTACTCCACTTATAAAGCAAGAAGGTTCGTGTGTAATGTTATCCACTTGCTCAAATTAAATCAATGCCAAAAGCAGCATTATACTTTTGTTGACAGAGTAGTCAAAATTCTAAGTCAGTGATCTCAAGATCCATGGCATTTAGCTCGTCCCTCTTGGAATGTCTAGAATTTTATATGTATTGCATATTGAACATATGAATTATGCCGCATTATGATATATGCAATCATCAAAATTAATACATTACTAAGTTATTTATTTCATAATACCATTTACATCAAAATGTTCCAAAAATATTACCATCAAAATTATCCACCATTTATTTCATCAAAATTTATCATATTTTTATACTAAAGCTAATATAGCATTGGTAGGTAAAATTAATTAATTGATGGCGGTAGAGTATATGCAACAACCACTGACAAAGAATGATAATTGTTTTAAAAAGGTATATCATAATGTTCTATTCATGCTTGTGGGATTTCTTTTTTCTTTCATTTCTATGCAAGTATGCTCTCACTACTCTTGAATTAGTGAGACAAGCATAAATCATTGCAAATGTTGTCAATTGATGATCTACTTAATTATTTCAACATGTGCTCTAACAAAATCAATTTGACTAGCTTGTGTTATAAAATGGCCACTTAATGTGAATGCTTAGAATCTTAAAACATGCAACTTTATCTCTTTCTTATAAACTTGCCAAGCTTGATAACCATTACAATCTTACAATTTTAGTTGTTATTCATGTTGCCACAAGAAGCTTGAGAAATATTGCAAGACGTCGTCTACACAATTAGGAATGCTTCATTTCAATATAAATACAAATGAAACAACAGCAAAAACGTTTCATTACAAGTACAAACGAAACAATAGCCAAGGCATTTCATTACTAATATAAAATGGAATAAAAATATATTTTCAATATTAAATGTTGAAATTAACAATGTCAACTTATAATATTAAGCCATAAAGATGTTAAGTTTTTATTGAAATGTTGTCAATTGATGATCTACTTATTTATTTCAACATGCACTCTAACAAAATCAATTTCACTAGCTTGTGTCAGAAAATGGTCACTTGATGTGAATGCTTAGAGTCTTAAAACATGCAACTTTATCTCTTTCTTATAAACTTGCCAAGCTTGATAACCATTATTATCACAATCTTACAATTTTCGTTGTTATTCATGTTGCCACAAAATGCTTATGAAATATTGCAAGACTTCATCTACTCAATTAAGAATGTCTTCAAAGACATTTCATTATAAGTACAAATGAAACAATACCCAAAGCATTTCATTACAAATATAAAATGAAATAAAAATATATCTTCAATATTAAATGTTGAAATTAACAATGCCAACTTATAATATTAAGCCATAAAGATGTAATGTTTTTATTTAAATATAAAGGGGGGCTTTTTTAATGTTTTTATTTAAATATAAAGGGGAGTTTTTTTTAATGTTTTTATTTAAATATAAAGGGGAAGCTTTTTTTAATATGCTAAGCTTGAAAGGTAATATAAATAAATAAACAAAAAAAACTTTTGTTAAGCTTTTAAAAACTTCAATTTTAAACAATAAATTGTATCAAATAAGAGAAGGATTTACTTTGTTTTTCACTTTTCCTTAACCAATGTAAAAACCAAAAAATAGTTTTTATCCACTATTATTAGGCTTTTTCAGCACTAACATAGGTGAAATCCTCCCAAGACGGGATTTACTTTGCTTTTCTTTGCTTTTCACTTTTCCTTAACCAATATAAAAACAGAAAATTTGTTTTTATATACTATTACTATGCTTTTTCACCACTAACATAAGTGAAAACCTCCCAAGACATATAGGGAAGGTTGAACTCATTAATTTCTACTTAATAAGTAAAAACTTGTGTTTATACCCAAAGTCTCATCTATCTTCAAAACTATCCTGATTTAAAACATGAAAATGAAAAAAATGTAACTATAATAAAGCTAACTTAATAGTAGTTGGCCTACCATTGACAATCACCAAAAGTATATGAAATTGGAACAAGCTAAATGTATTTAATTGTTACACCAAAAGTCTCACCTATTCCTTAAAATATCATCATTTGAAATATAAACTAACTTAATATTATTAATCCCATAAAACAAACACGTCACTATCATGAAAAAGTTGCAAATATAATAAAGCAAACTAAAATAACACCCAATCGTGAGATTCTAATAGCAATTGAACTACCATTGGCATTGGCAATCACCCCAAGTCATATCTTAATAACCAAGCACGATACTCTAATGGTAATTTGCCTACCACTAGCATTTGAAATAAACAAGAATGGAACAAACAAAATATATTTAATGATTCATGGTTTTAAACGATTTTTTTAACAATAAAGTGCTCTTATTAATCCATACATTCGGGCTCAGTTAGAGGATGAATAATTACTAAACTAGTCGTACAAAATTCACATCTCATATGAATACGTTTAAGTGTGGATATAGGCAAAAGCTATCCATTGAGCTGCAGAGCATTTAATGCTGCTGCAGCAGGCTTGATGACCGTTGGATCTCAAACAGCTTAAGATCCAAGGGTCATCAAGCCTGCTACAGCAACACTAAATGCTCTGCAGCTCAATGGATAGCTCTTGCCATGGATATAGGTAGGAAGACAAAAACTTTCTAAACTAGGGATACGGGTGTACAACGGTTTTCCTTTGTAATTGGAAGTTCAACCAGATGTCGGTACAGCCGTGCAGGTATTTCCTTTGTAATTGGAAGTTCAACCAGATGTCGGTACAGCCGTGCAGGTATGACATGGCACAATAAAAGTACCCATGCTCGTACGTTATTTAATCCAATGGCCATCATGGTAGGTTATAGACAATGTGAATCCAATAGCCATCATGGTAGGTTAGTAGACATCGTGTATTCGATGTGGATACAATCAACTCATGCATATCGAAGAATATATGATCCCTAGCCGACATCGTGTATTCGATGTTAGAAGGATACATACCAAATCATGCATATCGAAAAATATAGATACCTAGCCAAATAAATGTCATATATTGACCAGGTTTAGATTTTATCTTGACCAGGTTTAGATTATCTGTAGTGGAGATCCAAGTGCATAACATCCGAAACATTAGTTGCAACTTGCAAAGACTTTCTACCACGATATCATCAAAGGATAAGTCACAAAGACTTTCTACCACATTATCATCATTAAACATGCTTATTCCAACCTTCGCCAATATCTAAGCAAACACTGAATAACTTTCTTTTTCAATTTTGAGTATGGCAAACAACGTGACTTGAGTATCCTCACGGTGGTTTAGGAGGTCTGCACCAGCCTCTTTCGAATTGTGGCTCGAGAGGTTTACACTCACCACATACAAATTGTGGTCTGGTAAATCTGCACAGTTCTCTTACAAATTGTAACTTGGGAGGTCCACACTCATTGCTCCTAGAAAACACACTAAATCATATCATGCTTTTAGAAGTTTACAACCCCTCATCCAATCTGGCACACAATTTATCTTTTACTACACATTGTCAATTAGTATACTCCAAAATAACATAATGTAATAAAAGGCTTAGAGGAGGCTTTCATGCAACTACAATCTCAATTAAGGTCTGCACCAGGCGAGGTTTGCACAACCACTTACAAATTGTGGCTTGGCAAATCTGCATGGTTTTCTTACAAATTGTAACTTGGGAGGTCCACACTGGTTGCTTGTAGAAAACACACTAAATCATATGATGCTTTTAGAAGTTTACAACCCCTCATCCAATCAGGCCTGCAATTTATCTTTTACTACACATTGTCAATTAGCATACACCAAAATAGCATAACGTCATATAAAGGCTCTCATGCAACTACAACCTGAAATAAGGTCTGCACGAGGCTCTTCCAAATTGTGGTCTGAGAGGTTTACACTGACCACTAACAAATTGTGGCTTGGGAAATCTGCATGGTTCTCTTACAAATTGTAACTTGTGAGGCCCAGCCTTGTTACTCATAGAAAACAGACTAAATCATATCATGCTTTTACAAGAAGTTTACAACCCCTCGTCCAATCTGCCTGCAATTTATCTTCTACTGCACATTGTCAATTAGTATACACCAAAATAACATAACGTAAAAGGCTTAGATGAGGCTCTCATGCAACTACAATCTGAATTAAGGTCTACACCATCCTCTTCTAGACTGTGGTTTGAGAGGTTTACACTGACCACTTACAAATTGTGGCTTGGGAAATCTGCATTGTTCTCTTACAAATTGTAGTTTGGGAGGGTCCACACTGGTTTCCCATTGAAAACACACTAAATCATATCATGTTTTTAAAAGCTTACAACCCCCATCCAATCTGTCTCCTCTTCCAGATGGTGGTTTGAGAGGCTTACACTGACCACTTACAAATCGTGGCTTGGGAGATCTGCATGGTTCTCTTACAAATTGTAGTTTGGGAGGTCCACACTGGTTGCTCATTGAAAACACACTAAATCATATCATGCTTTTACAAGAAGCTTACAACCCCTCATCCTATCTGCTGATTATCAATTAGTATACACCAAAACGACATAACGTAATATGAAAACTTAGACAAGGCTTTCATGCAACTACAATCTGAATTAATCACCCAGAGGAATTTCTTTAATAAACCAGGTCTATGATAACATATCCATATTCAAAAATCTTAAACTAATTGAATGGAAAATAACTTCTATCACAAATAATCAAGCATGACCAACAGAAAACAGAACAAAATCGACACTCCCTAAAATCCAGGGGTCACAACTCATGAAGAGAAACAACAGTGAAGTCAAACTCCTAGTAGTTTAGGGTGGGATTGAAATCATAATTGAGAACCAGAATTTGCTGATGTGCAGTGAAAAGTGGTTTAAGAATAAGTGATGTAATACTGGTTTTCCTTTATATTCAAGTCCAGGGTTAAAAACAGATACTTATCAGCAGCAGGGCATTGTAATTAGAACTTGTTATCCTTTTCGATGATGACAGCTTGCATTCAAACAAAGTTAACTCCTTCAACCTTTTCTAATATAATAGTTTTCCTTTTACATTCAACCCTGGGATTAAAAAACAGATCATTATCCACTGCAGGGCCTTGTAATTAGAACTTGCTATCCTTTTAGATCATGACAGCTTACATTGAAACAAAGAAAACTCCTTCAACCTTTAGTAATCTAATGAGCGCATTCTGTATTGCAGATAAATGAAGGGGGTATGAGTACAAAATAATTGATGGAAAGTTTGTCTTCCAGCAAAGTCCTCACATTGGTTAGTCAAAAGCAAGACCTTGAGCTTGCCAGTCTTGTAGATGAAAGAAAATACAAGATTTCTTACACCACACCAGCAGGAAGGCGCACCACCAGTTGACCACCTACAACACTGTCAGCATGCTTGTCTTTAGATCCAATATACCAGTTAATTGTATGATAAACTGTAAAACTGAAGGCAACATAAAGCTTAGCTGTAAAGAAATAGACTTGAATATCAAAGCATAAATAAAGAGTCTGACTACAACCTTTTAACATAGTAGTAACAGAAATCTGCCAATATAAAGGTCTGAACGATTTCAGACAAAAGCACCATGGATGGCCATAAGCCATGGCCAAGGGCAGTCAACAAGTAGCCATGGCTGTCCATAACCTGCAAATAACATTATCCATCAATCAGCTCTTAACTGTCCTCTCCCAGAACAATAAACAACTCACACCAAGACAGATCAATGGATAATTTAATTTAAAAAATAAAAAGTTCAAGCATCTGTCACATCAAAGAAAACTTGGAATAATTTGAAGAAGCTAAAAACAGGATGGGTGCTAATTAGTGATGATTTTAAACCCATCTGAACATCATATATTCCATGCTAGGAAATATGGTATGTTTTATTTCTCCACACGTCATCTTTCTTTGGACAACTTGACTGATCTAACAGATCAGCAAAACAGAATTCATGTGGTCAGAGGCTTTGTTGCAACCTCACAAGGGTTAGGTTATGGAACCGCCCCACAAAGAACCACAACAGAAGTTCTAATCAATCAAGTTACAATGGAAAATATTGTAGACCTCACAGCAGTCCAGTTGTAATCTGCAGACACTGTAGGGGCTGCAATGCCCACAAGAACAAGTTGCAATGCAATGTTACAGACCTAGAAAACCCATCGAGATAGAATAGTTGCAGCAAGTAGGAAATAAGCCACAATGGACAATGTTGAGGAACCCATGCATGGGATATAGGCTACAGAAGACCTACAAGTACAAGCCTAAGCTGCAGGAACAGAGAAACGGCAATGCTCAATGTCAAGGCTGCAAACTGCCCAAGACCAGCAACCCCAAGGTCGTGATATAAGTTATTTTAAGCAACAAATCACAACCCAAGGTTACAAAGTTTCCAAACGCCACAACACCAGGTTATATAGAAGCTATTGAATGCAAGGACCTGCAACCCAATGTTATGGACTGCCCAAGGCCTACAGGCCCAAGGTTGTGAAGAAGCTATACAATGCAAGGGTCTTCAATCCCAAGGTTGGGGAGAAGCTATAAATGCAAGGACTAGTAACCACAAGGTTGTAGAATGTCAGGAATCACAATTCCAAGGTTGTGGACTGCGCAAAGCCTACAACTGAAAGGTTGCCAAGAAGCTGCAGAATGTGAACCTCCAACCCTAAGGTTATAGAGCACCAAAGGTCTGCAACGGTTGCAAAGAGGCTGCAGAATGTGAACCTACAACCATAAGGTTATAGCAAGGTTGTTGGGAGCGGGGGAGCAGGAGCGAAAAGCAAAATTTTCAAAAGATTCCGATTTGGGAGAGTTTCGGGACCGTTTTTTATATAATATATATTTTTATATATTTTGATGCATATATCTTAAAATACATGTATTATACCAAATTACCTATAGAAAACATAGATATAACCATTAATACACATGTCGCATATAACATCAATCATCTAGGAGCTATGAGTTGTAGCATTGTCATCAAATGATCAATCATCAACAACATCAATCTTCAAATTTCAACATATAATATTTTCCATCAACAAACTCTAACAGTCTAGACTCTAACAGATAACATCAACCATGAAATGAAACAAAGCATCATAATATCATATTCAATACCAAAGAGTTGTAAGATAATAAGATAATAAGAATCAAGATGCAGTCAACAATTTAAAGTTCAAACTTCAAACTTCAAAGTAGGCCATAATGTTTACAAAATAGGCCATAATAAACATGAAATACAAAGTATTATGATAAGTTTTCCTCTTGCCACGAGAAACTTCCAATTTTTTTTCTCATGTTCTAGGTGGAATAGGAGCTGGTGGAACTGTTCGTGGAAAACAAGAAGAAGATGAATGGCCCCCACGGATTGCCGGACGTTGTGAAGCTAAAGGCAAAACTCCTGCATCTGTAAACCTGTTGGTGGTTGGGGGTGGCATCTCTGATGTATGAATCAGATGAGGATCACCCTCATGATCACCCAATAGTTCATTCTCCAAGCGCTCTAATGCAATGGCTCCATCCTCCACATTAGCCACCTCTAGATTGTTGTCCCAAGTCAAAAAAGTTCTATCATTCTTGGCCACTTCACAATAATGGGACAACAACCTCAAGTTGTAGTGCACATAAACCAAACTTTCAGCCCGTTCTATATTCAAACTATTTCTCTTGACGTTGTGGATGAAGCTATAGGTGCTCCAACACCTCTCTACAGAAGAACTATTGACAACCTGTGAAAGCACCCTCACCGCCAATTTATGCAAATATGTGGCACCACTGCCATACATGTTCCACCAACGGATAGGATCCAACCTCTCTCGATCTTTGGTTGCATGCAATGTACCAAAGACTCCATGTTCACTGATGTGTTGGCTCAATTCATTCCATACTTGAGCACACTCCTTCTCGTCAAGGACCAATTTGTCTAATGCAAGCATATACTCATTTTGCACCTCTGGATCTGTGTGTGGTCTTTTCCTAACTCCACCACCAGGTGCAAGTTGGGCCAACCAAGATGGAGAATAATATTTTGGGGTAAGGACATATGCAAGGGCATGGAGTGGAACATTCAAATTATCCCACCTTTTGACCACATGGTTATGAATATGGTCATACAAGATTGCATCTCTTTGCTCAACAATGTCTTTGATATGACCAAGCATGCTATCCATTTGCTCATACACCTCCCAATCACCGCCTGATCTATATCTGCAAAACGAATCATATTATAAACGAGCTTGGTGAACTGTAGAACATATTTAACTTGTGTCTAGAAATTACCATCAAGAACGGTGTCCTCCACATCTTGCAATTCATGTCTATCAGATGCGCTTGCAACTCTGTCTTTCAATCCCTGCCATGAATCACTTGAGACCATACTAGCCAATGCCTCTCTTACCTTCAAAAGCCTCCTGAAGGTGAGGTAGTAGCTACCAAATCTAGTCTTCGCAATCTTCAATAGCTCCAACCTAGAGTGATTGCAAAAATGTGGTGTGCCATGCTATGATTGGTGATAAATTTTATCATTTTCTTACCTCTCTTGTACAAGGCACCAATCCATCGGTAACTAGGGTCCTTCATCTTAACAATATCGTGCATCAAAAGGTTCAATGTGTGAACCAAACACTCTGACCAAAATATGTTCTGATACTTATCCTCAATGATTGCTCCTGCAACCTTGCAATTAGTTGCATTATTTGTGATGACTTGAATGGCATTGTATGGCCCAATCGTTTGAATGGTGTCAAGTAAAGGTTGTGCAATATCGATACCAATCTTGTAGCGATCTAAGTAGTCATGCACTGAAAGGAAGACCACACCACTAGCAGACACACCAAGAATATTTATCAATGGCTTGCCTTTAACATTTGCCCACCCATCCGATACAATGGATACCCCATATAACAACCAATCATTTGTAAACTTTCCAAGAGCACTATTGATTTTGGCTCTTTCCCTGTCAAGTCCCACAGTTCTAGCTTTGTCATACCCAGGGCTCCTATATCCTTTAGGGGCACCATTAACGGCTTGTACCATTTCATGCCAATAGGGTGAATGAAGAACATTGAATGGCACACCACATGCATAGAGAAACCTGTAAACTTTTTCATCCACGTCATCTCTTCAACCAAGGTCAAGGAAATCTAATAATGTTTTTCGCATAGGGGAGAATCCATTAGCATGGGTGGATGATGATCCAGATCCACCACTAAACATTCTCTGTGGGGATTCAGATTCGACCCTTGATCTCTTGGAATTGTTTTGAGCGGCCTCTTCTTCCATCATGTATTTGTTTCTTTCTTTACCTGGCACTTTGTCACATGTTTTGACTCCAGTAGCCTTACCTTGATCACATGGCATAATCCCACACAAATGCTTTCTCACACGGGTATATGAACTCGTGTAAGTTTTATTACAATGGAGGCATGTAAACTTTGTGGTTCCACCCCCTCTCCCTCCCCCAAGCCTTGTCACATACTTCCACAAAGGTGTTGTGTCTTTTTTTGGCCCCTCATCACTCTCAATCTCCTCCTCCTCCTCTCCCTCTTCCTCCTCCTCTTCATGGTATGTGCGGCTCCCTATCTCTTCATCCTCATCATTGCCACCACCAAATCTACTTCCCACCACAACCATCATGAGAAGAATCAAAACCAACCACAAAAACCACATTCCCATCATGCTTGTTGATTCAATATGAGAATCACTTCTTGCCTACAATAAAATGATGGAGAAGAATAAATTGGAAAGGGTAGGAAAAAAACACATACAATATTTAAAATTTTAACATAGTGAAATATTTTTTTCAAAAACAAACAAAGATTGGGTTTTTAGAGCCTACCTCTTTAGCTCTTCAAGGATGGTTGAATGTCTTTATGGAAGCCTTCAATCTTCCTTCCAAGCTCTCACAAATAGAAGCTTTCAATCTCCCCTCCAATCTCCCTTCCAAGATCCTACAAATTTTCTCTCAAACAACTAGCAAAGCCACTCAAAGCCCTAGCAAGAAAAATGAAAACAAGCAAATGAGCAATAGAATGAGTCCAAATAGAGGCCAATAGTGTTTATAAACACTAATTAAACCCTAGGCAACCATCAAAAGACATTTTTTTTTCCAAAGAAAATGAGAAATTTTTTTCCTTCACGCGAAATCGGACAGGGAGCGTTTTCGGGAGCGTTTTTTTGGCTGAGGAATCGCTCCGGGAGCATCGATTACCCCAACGATTCTGAATCAAATCTAGTGCGTGTAGATCTCATAAACAATTCAAACACACAAATCATTCAATCCATAGGACACAAGAGGTACCCTGAGAAAACCCTCCAAATCCAGAGGATGAAAAACCCAGCAATCCTTTGAGTATGATAGATAATTGCAAAGAATTATTTTACAACACTTGCAGATTGCCTAATAAGAGATATCAAAGCAACACTAGAGAATAGAGATCACTCAAAACACTATCTCAGCCTTTCCAAGTGCATAACACTTTAATAACAAGCTTATTCAGTCATACAATGAGAGGTAGCAAATGGTTGTATGCTTTTGTGCACTATGAACACTATGTGCATTGTGTGCATTGTTCATTCATTCACCTTATGTGCCTTCCTTTACTTGGTGCCAAGTTGTCACCTCAAAATTCTCACAAATGCAGAAGATATGTGCCCGCCATTAATTCATTGAGTGTTAACTGCCTTTAACTGAATGTGAACTGATTCAATTGATTTAACTGAACTGAAATGATTGAACTAAACTCAATCATCAACTAACTGCTTGACCATTAGTTAGGAGTTTAACTGAATGTTTTTCGTGCTTCACAATCAGTGCCATCCACAAACAAACACTTTGCATAAATCAAGGGGTAGATTCCTTAATTAACTGAAACTTGTTTTCCAATGTCTTTGCAATTCGAGTTCCCTGAAGGCTTGACATAAGTAATTCGAATCCTTAGTCTATCTTTGTGCTCATCTCATTTATCACTGATTAAATTCTGCATGGTCCATATTTGTTTATTTAATTAATCATCGATATCATATCATACTCATAAGGATTGTTCCATACTAATGTTCATATGAATTACCCCAGGTCATATAATCATATGCTAAAGTAAATCACCTTAGGGGTAGCTAATCCTTAGAGGAGACTTATAGCACCTCATGACCATGACTAGCAATACATCACATAGCATATCCACATGACTTGATACAACACGAGTCCTAGCTTGATACAACGTGAGCTAGATGGTCTTGATACAACACAAGACCAATATTGATACAACACAATACTCCAATCTTGATACAACACAAGATCTCAACCTTGATACAACACAATATCATAGTACATGCATCTTTCATGAATAGGACTTGATACAACACAATGTGCTAACTTAATACAACACAAGCTTCCTTAACTTAATACAACATAAGTTCCTGACTTGATACAACACAAGTCACTTAACTTGATAAAACACAAGTTACTGAACTTGATACAACAATACAACATAAGTCTCCTAGAGAATGACTCCTGATGTTGTACATCTTACAATCCATACCAAGCTTATCTCAAAAGTGTCTGAACTTCGTCACAGATAGAGGCTTTGTCGTCACATCTGCAATCTGCTCATCAGTAGCTATGTACTGAAGTTTTACAATACCTTTCTAGACCATGTCTCGAATGAAGTGATACTTCATTTCTATGTGTTTCGACGTGTCATGAAACACAGGGTTTTTGAAAAGCTTTATACAACTCTAATTGTCACACCTAATCACTGTAGGCTCTAGCTTTTCACTAAACAGCCCTTCAAGTAGCTTTCTGATCCACACTGCTTCTCTGCAAGTATACTAGTAGCAATGTACTCAGCCTCTGCGGTGCTCTGGGCAACTGAACTCTGCTTTCTGCTAGACCATGAATCATAGCAGAACCCAAGCTGAAACAATAACCGGAACTGCTCTTTCGATCAACAATGTTGCCACCCCAATCAGAATCAGTGTATCCAAGCAATAACACTCCTCCATTGGAGGCATACCTGAGTCCATAAGCAATTGTACCATAGAGGTATCTCAAAATATGCTTACATGCTTTTGCAGCATCACAAAAAGTTATGTTCTTTCCCTCTACAACCCCGTTCTGTTGTGGATTGCAAGGAACTATTAATTATCTACATATCCATGCATCACTACAAAACTCATTAAAAGCATTTGATTCAAAGTCTCCACCATTATCAGACCTTAGGGCACGGATATGCATACTTGTTTGATTCTCAACGAAGGCTTTATATTCTTGGAATTTACTGAAGGTTTCACATTCGGCTTTCATTAAGTAAATCCAAGCCTTACAAGAGAAATCATCAATAAATAAAACATAGAAAAAATGCCAATTGAGGGATAGGGAAGACATATGTCCACACACATCTAAGTGCACTAAATCTAAGATGCCTTTAGATCTAGTGTGGCTGCTAGGAAACTTCTTTTTAACATTATTTCCTAAAGCACAACCTCGACAAACAGCATCATGCACAAAATCAAAACTAGGCACACCTTTCACCACTCGTTGAAAAAACTAGGAAGTGCTCTAAAGTGGGGGTGTCCAAACCTCCTATGCCAAAGCTTGCATTGGATGATAGTATTATGTGTCATGGCTACAATATACTTTCCTGGGACCTTGTAGAGTTCTCCCTCTCAAACTCCAATGACAATAGCAAGTATCAATGTTTTGGTTCTTTGGCCATAAGTATGTTGAATTCTCCATGAAGATAACTCGAAAGCCTTTATCTTCAAGAACTGAAACTAAGAGTAAGTTCTTCTTTAAACCAAGGACATAAAGAATGTCCTCCACATGTAGTGTGTCTCCCGAGCTCAACTGGAAAGATGTGGATCCAACTCCTTGGATAGAGTATGTGGAATTTTCTCCCAGTTCTACCATGCATGCAAATTGTTCCTCTTTTAGGTTGGAGATTGCGCCCTTGTATCCTGACATGTGCTTTGAAGCACCACTGTCAATCAGCTATGTATCTTTTCCCATGATGAGAGATACAGACAAAGCAAAGACGAGGGAATACTCCCCCCAGGTCTCTTTCTCTTCAGGTGCATCTCCCTTGGAAGTTTCTTCTACGGCAGCGGAAGCATGAAATATTCCTTCTTTTCTTTTCCTTGTATTGCAATTCCGTGCAAAGTGTCCTAGATTTTGACAATAATAGCATAGAAGCTTTGATTTGTCAAAACCTTTAGCACTCTCTTTATTCTTTACACGAAAGAACTTCTTGAGAGCAAAAGGCTTCCTCCTTTTCTTTGTTCTTGTCGTGAGGACAAGATTCTCCTCATTAGTGCTCACAACTTTGTTCTAGATGCGCCCTTCTTCTCGGATGCAATCATGCCAAAGTTTTTCGAAGTTGGGTTGCTCCTCTCTTCCATTTACCTCAGCAAGAAAGGTCTCTCATGAGGAGGGGAGACTCTCGATGATGGTTTAAAGAAGGTCATCTTCATCCATCTCCACACCGATGTTTGCAAGTTGATCCTTCACCTGTGAAATCTTTGTGAAGAAGGAAGCTACAATCTCATCTCTTTCCATCTTCATGTTGCGCAACTTGTTCTTCAAAGCCCTCTTTTGAGCAAGAGCAATCTTCTCATAAACATTTGTGAGTGTTTCAAAACACTCATTTGTCGTCTTCAATTGTGTAATCACCGACATGACATTATCCTTCACGAAATCATATATGATCCTCTTTGCCTTTGCTTGATTCTTCTTGTAATCGGATCTTCTTGCATTTGTAGTAGGCTCTTCGATCACAATGGTCACAAAGGAATCAAGATCATGCTCTTCAAGAATGTTAATCACCCTCACCTTCCATCTGTTGAAGTTTGAGGTGCCTTCAAGTCAGACGAAGATTGATGCCATTGCTTCAAGCTCTTTCTCAATACTTCAAGATCTGTGTAGGTTTAGAATGTTTGCACAAAACTAAGCCCTTGCACGCCCTTGCTCTAATACCATGTCAATGTTCGAGCAATAATGAAAGATTCTTGAACTTTAAAACTTTTGATAACCAAATCCAGTGAGTGTAGATCTCATAAACAATTCAAACACACAAATCATTCAATCCATAAGACACAAGATGTACCCTAGGAAAACCCTCCAAATCCGAAGGATGGAAAACCCAGCAATCCTTTGAGTATAATAGATAATTGCAAAGAATGATTTTACAACACTTGCAAATTGCTTAATAAGAGATATCAAAGCAGCACTAGAGAATAGAGATCACTCAAAACACTATCTCAGCATTTCCAAGTGCGTAGCATTTTAATAACAAGCTTATTCAATCATAAAATGAGAGGTAGTGAATGGTTGCATGCTTTTGTGCACTATGAACATTGTGTGCATTGTTCATTCATTAACCTTAAGCGCCTTCCTTGACTTGGTGCCAAGTTGTCACCTCGAAATTCTCACCCATGCAAAAGATATGTGCCCTCCATTAATACACTGAGTGTTAACTGCCTTTAACTGAATGTGAATTGAAGGAGAACTAATTTAACTGAACTGAACTCAATCATCAACTAATTGCTTGACCATTAGTTAGGAGTTTAACTGAATGTCTTTAGTGCTTCACAAAATCAATGTCATCCACAAACAAACACTTTGCATAAATCAAGGAGTAGATTCCATAATTAACTAAAACTTATTTTCCACAACTTAGAGTTCCACTAATGCCTTTGCAATTCGAGTTCATTGGAGGTCTGACATGGGTAGTTCGAATCCTTACTCTATCTCTATGCTCATCTCATTTATCGTTAATTAAATTCTGCATGGTCCATATGTGTTTATTTAATATTAAGCTATATGAATAACTTGAACAACATGTCATGTAAATTAAATCACCATAACATATGGAAATAAAAGTTCAAGCATAAAATAACATTAACATATATCAAATATTCAGGAAGAGTGATTTGCCAATGTTGTATGAATATACTTGAACTATGAAAGATCATGTTATGGAAAGATCAACCAATAAGATATTACTTGAAAGAAAGTGAAATTATGTAAGTACAAGTTGATCTTAGAAGGAGAATCACCTTGTAGTTTCCCCTTGGGGTTCCTTTCCTTGTGAGAGGATAGGTTGGTCTTGAGGAAAGATACGTTGGATAGGTAGGCCTTGTTACCAACTTTTTTGTACCATAGTTGGGTTACCTGAGGAGCCACAGGTTGACAGACTTGTTCAAAGTCTGATTCCAGTGTATCAGTTGATCCGTCTGCTTGTCTAGCCAATATGGGCTAGCCACTTTTTTATTTGAATAATTTGGACCATGGCCCCGCGGGGTTTGTAATAAAATGTGCTAGTAGGATATTTTTGAGTGGTTCGGTCTCCTGGGACGTAGAATCTCAAATAGGGTATTCCAGGGAGTTTTTTGCCCCTGACAATTATGCTTTGCCTTTAGCCGAGTATAATTGACGAGGTTTTCTCCCGCTTCCTCCAAAGCTGGAATGCCCGATGTTGAAATCTAGGCCTTGAGGGGTTTATTAGAGCCCAACTAAGTGTTATAAGCCTACTAGACATTATTTAGATAGATCATGGTCATGTCCTAAGTCATCTGGACACATAAAAAAAATTCGAAAAAATCTTTTTCGAACAATGAAAAAAAATTTAAATTTTTTATTTTTTAATTACTTTTCGTAAGTTTTTTGGGTTAATTTTCCCATAAATTAAATGGAAAAAACCCGTTCATGGTAAATAAGTCATCCGGGCTCCGAATTCAGTGATTCAAGGCTCTAACCTTAAGCCAAAAATCATTCTCGATCAGCCAGCCAATCAAAACCAACTTTCAGATCAACAATCTGACACAATGCCTTTTTACTCAAAAAAATCAGTTTTGAGTAATAAAAATGAATTTTTATTAAAAAATGATTATTTTGGAGAAAATTAAAACTCTCCAAATTAATCCAAATTCAGTGAAATAAAAGGCTAAATGACATCTCATGGAGCACTTATGATGATTGAAGTTATCATAACTCAGCTTCAGTCATCATTAAGAGAGCAATTAATTTATTATCAGTTAGCAGACATGTCATCTCCAACTAAAGATGAGATGGAGAGCACTCATTGGTCCGGTGATTTGATCGAGGTGAACACTGAAGCTTACACCATCAGTAGGCTTCCCAAACCTAGCAGTGGCTCCTCCAGACCTAACAAAGTAGGTTTCCAAACCTAGCAAGCAGCTTTCCTATGCAGCAGGGCGCCTTCCACATGTGTGGGATCATCTATGGATGGATTTCAGTGTTTAGGGTTGGAGTGGGGGCACCTTGCCTGGGTGGAGGCCTCCCCTCACTCCCGGTTCTCCAATTTAAGTATGGCATCTCTATTTGGTGGCCAGGCTGGTTAGGGTTTGAGGATTGGTTTTAAGGTTTTAGCACTCTCTCATTTGTTAAATAGAGGCTCTTTCAGCTCTATTGGGATGGAGAATTTGTGCAAGTACACTCTAGAAAAATTTGTAATATCTTTTGAATTTGAATAAAGCAAGAAGACTTTGGAGGTCCATGTGGGAGTTATTTGTGTGCCATGCTTCATCTTGTTCAAGGTGATACCGTTCTTAGTTCATTTCTTTTGATTCTTAAGTATATGATCTTGTGATTAGAAGGCTAACAATCTAGCACAATATTATTTGATCTATGCTTTTCTCTTAAGTTTTGTGGCTTTCAGGTATTCTCCCAAACACAAGAGCTCTCGTTTGGTTTATGCATTCATTCTACAGGTGCCCAAGGGAGTCTTCTACTTTAAGAAATCAAGGAACGAAGGGCTTGCTTGCCTCATCCATCAAACCACAAACTTCAAAAAAATTCTATCGGTTACTTTGATTGCTACAAGTGGATCTCTATTTTCAAGGTTCTATCTTACCTCTTTTCCACTTTTGTAGAAGTTATCAAGTCATTTAAATCTTTATTTTAAGCTTGCTTGGCTTCTACTAAGTTAGATCTAGGATTTCTAGCCTTAGATCTACTTTTTCAAAGCTAGATCCATCTTTCTAAAGGGTCCATTTTTAAAGATCTAGTTTATTTTCCTTTTTTAAATCCATCTTTCTTTTTGCCTTGGAAAATGTGCACGAGTTTTCTCGAAAAACGTGCAAATTTTCCATTTTTAAGGCTTGCTGGTTTTCTGTATTTTTCATTAATTCTAGATTCTGGAAATTCATTAAAAATCAGAAAATTTTCAAAAAAAATTCAAAAATTTTATTTTTTTTTAATTTTTTGACTTTTTCTCTATGTTGCACTGGTCTCGAGGACGGGGGGACGCAGGGGACGCGGGGACGAGTTTCCGGGACGGCTAGAGCACACCCCCAATTTTTCAGGGGACGGCAATTATATAATATAAAATTTAAAAATAAAAAGTATTTGCAGCGGAATATTAAAATAGCTTCCATGAATTTTTATCATAAAATAATGAAACATTTAAACATCAAAACTTAAAAGTTAAAAGTCATACATGTTTGCAACCTTTGATTGAGATAAATGAGTCATAAAAATGAAAAATCAAAACATGATTGCAGCATGAAATTAAACTATCTTCCAGTCTTTAAAGTTTAAAACTTGAAATTCATATGCAAAAGGAAGAGTCTATCTAAGCATAAATAATAGTTCAAAATGGCAAAAATGCCTAAAATAAAACAGTCACTAGTAGTAGTGTCATATGCAAAATGACAAAACGCCAAAATGCCTCAAGGCAACAAAAAAGAAGTCTCTGAATCAATGCCCATAGTAGTATGAAGGTTGAAGCTACTCATAAATTTTGATCCTCTTAATGAAGACTATCCAAAAATGCTTGAGCCTCACTTCCTTCATTCTGATCATCATCAATGCCCTGCAACTGCAACTCCATGTCCTCTAATGGCACATTAACCAATCCTGTATGGATGGATGGCCCATTATCATCATCATCAATAGAAAGTGGGCATAAGTAGAATAGGTAATCATATAATTTATAATCAGTTATTATTGTCTCTTAACTTTTAAGACATCAAGAAGTATGTATAAAAATGGACTATAAAGTTAACAATGAGTTAGGAATGGAGGTGGGCTCCTGGCCCAGCGTTCCAATTCTGCCATTCAATGGGATGCCTTTCTCTCCAGTCATTATGGGTTGATAATAATAGCCCCTTTCAAATATTCCTCTCCCACAACAGATATCTACTCATTCCCATCAAATTCCCTCCTCCCTCCATCCAATAAGGTGTAGAGAATTTTCCCATACACATGAAATTCAATACACAGAGTGAGGCTGATTACAAAAGATAACTACTATCTCTATGAGTCTAGTAATGTTATAGCCAATACGACAAGGAGTGTTTTTTTAATCCTCTAGGTACCTGGTAATTAGAAAACAGAGGCGACTTCTTTCAAGCTACTGATTACTGAATTGCACACTAGATTTCTTACTTATCTTCATAACACCTTATGTTAATAATGTCTTGCTTTACAGAATAAACAAAACATCTCTCCCATTGCAATGAATTTTTGTGGACTCCAGTTTTATATTATTAACTATCCTGTGCTTTTGTCTGCTACTACACAAATTTAGAGATTTAACTACTCTGACCATGGAATGACTAACAGTACTTATGAATAAATTGGACATATTTAAATGGGAACGTAATAAAAGAAGTAAGGTTGAACACAAATTCAACTCAAGCAAATTCCAAACCCTAAGATAAAAATTCTTCAGAAAGAGGACCTCAGTAAAACACACGAAGATATCACTACTGATCAGTTACATTGGATTTTAAGACATTAAGGGGTATGCACAAAAGAAAGTTTTCTTTACATAATAGTCAAAAGTAAAACATCTCTTCCAAGGTGATGAATTTTTGAGGACTTCAATTTTATATTCTTAACCATCCTGTGCTTTTGTGTGCTACAGCACAAATTTAGAGATTGAACTGCTCTTACCATGGAATGACTAGTGGTATAAGTGAATAAATTGGACATATTTAAAATTGATCATAATAAAAGAGGTAAGGATGAATGCTAATAATGTTAATATTTTAATTTTTTGTATTTTTATAATTTTTTTTAATGTGCAAAAAGGGGACACGTGGGAGTCCCCGATTGGTCAAGGGACTTCGGGGAAGTCCCCGAAAAGTCCCCGATTTTTGAGGGTACGTTTAGGGGACGGCAAAAAAGTCCCCGAGTCCCCAATGGAGTCCCCGGCCATTTGGGGACGTTTCCGAGGAGTTCCCAAGTCCCCGGAACCCCGGAACGTAAGGAACGAGTGAAATTTTAGGGGGGACGGGTTCCCGTGCAACATAGCTTTTTCTCGAAAAGCGTGCCATTTCAAGCTCACTGTTTTTTGGGCTGATTTTTTATTTTTTTGTTAATTCTAAATTCTGGAAATTCATTAAAAAACAGAAAAATTTCAAAAATTTTCAAAAAAGTTATTTTTTTAATTTTGACTTTTTCTCGAAAAACGTGCAATTTTGTACTTGCTGTTTTTTTACTGATTTTCTGCAATTTTCTGCAATTTTCTGCTATTTTCCAGATTCTAGAAATTAGCCTAAAATGTTAAAAAATCTTTAATTTGAAATTCGCAAAAAGTTCCAAGTCATTTCGTCAAAAATCGTGCATTTTACATAAAAAACGGTGAGCTTGCCTAATCTTTTCCAAGTTTTGATTTTGGGTCTCATTCCATTGTTTTGATCTTTGATTTCATCTCATAAGGCACTTGTCTTCTCATCCACTTAATATTTTCGAATCACTGGCTAAAATTGGTTTCTTAACACTCTTAGTAATCCTTGTTTAGAGCTCTTATCCACAGGTGAACCAAAAGCAAAACCAAACAAGAAAGAGCAAGCAGAACTAGATCCAAAGACGAATCCAAAGCCAAAAAAGAAGTCATTCTCCTTTGTACAAACTCATAAGAGTTTTTCATTTTTACTTAAGTTACTTCTCAAAGTCCTGACAAGGATTAAGTTCCAAAGGCATTTGTACTTCATTAATAAAACAAGGCTAAGTGGGATAGGGCCTCCCATACTTGGTTTTTCTTCCCCATTTGGGGAAGAGTGTTTTTTGTTCTTAGCTTAGATTTATTTCGAGTACTTAGAGTAGTTTCATTTTTTTGCAAAGTAGATACTAATTGTTAGATTAGCCCATTTTGTTTCGTTAACTAGGTTGATTACTTCATCTTTTAATGTTTTGTATCTTTCATAAGTAATTCAACTGTTTAAAGTAGAAATCTCTTGAATCTCACTTTGTAGATCAAGAGTGCTCTCTATCGGAGAGTTGTCTTTTCATTGTTCAATTAGTTAATCAATTAATCTTGAAAGTCTCTTGAACTTGCCGTAATCCAAGTCAAGAGCACTCTCTATCGGAGAGCATTCCCACTGCATATCCTTGCATCAAGCATATAGATTAGCTAAGTCTCTTGAACCACTGTCATAAGACAAAGTCAAGAGCGCTCTCTGTCGGAGAGTTTTAATTAATTAACTTAATAAAATTCACAACTCACACCCCTTTAATTAATTAACCCCCTTTCCTCTTTGCCGTAGTATGCTCTGACCGATCTCTGATCGGAATACCCAAAAACGGCATTGGATCTCTAAACCCCACAAGAGGAACTTAACTAAAACTTTTCCCCATAACCAACGCACCGGCGTTGTTCGATAAATACCGAGGCATGTAGGCAAATTCCAAGTGTGGGCGCCGGGCTACCTAATCTGGGCACTGGTAGTTAAATTATTGAACACTTACCTTTGATCCCAGACAGGTCCGTCATGTCTTCGAACGGAGCCACTGAAGGTATTACCGGTTAGGACATCCAGCTACCATAAGTGAAGATCACAAGTAAAAACTCTTAAAACTTATCAAAAGCACATGCAAAACCTAGCATTCACTGGCATCTTTTGGGATTCACATATTTACACTCGAAGCATCTGTGATAAGTTGACTCCATAGGCACTAGTCCTATCTTTTACGCATTGTTGATAATCTGGGCCATTTGTCCATCAAATGTTTGATTATAAATCATATCTGTGAATGCTTTATCTATTTCGTGAAGTTCTCAAATATTTGTCTATCTTTCAATTCCGGTGATAGCAACGTGGATTGCTTTGTCTTGTGTTCAATTCATCACATTAATCATCTTAAATCACATTAACTCCTAAACAACACCCATCCGCATCTGAAACATCTAAAAATTAACTTAAACATTGAGCCATAGAAAACTCTTTGTTAGGGACTACCCCCCTTGGCTTCGTTAGGAGTTAACCTAAACGGAGGAGCTAGGAGTAGGTGACAGTACCTAGCTCTGTGCTTGCCCCCAAGGTCACACCTCTCCCACTTTCTCAAGTGAGGAGACAGCTTTCAATTGATTTCTGCTGCTGGTGTGCAATTGGCGGACAACAGGCCTCTCATATCATATCTTTGAGCAAAGACTAGTATCTTTTTGTTGTACACAGATCCCATGTACAACAAAAAATATGATATTAGTTCCCCAATGAATGGGACTAGCCACTAAATAACACTAACCAACTGACACTATATACAATAGCTCTAAAGAAGGCATGATGATATCTTTATAGCAATGAAACGATGTACTATAATCAAAAGATGTCCCAGATGGACCAACAATAGTGAATGTCCAAGATGGACCAACAGTAATGATGTATATGTGCAAAAATGCACATAGAAGTCATGATGTATTTAATTTTTTATATTGGTTCATCATATAGCATAGTCAGGTGAAACATGATAATATACCCAATAAGTATCTTCAATTAATTCATCAGATTAATGATTTAGGAACATACTATTATTATGTTAACATCAAGACATTTACAAGGACCAATTCTTCAATGGGGTGAATACAGATGATGAACCAGGTTTAGAATGTGAATTGGCTTATGTTGACTGAATGACCTATGAAAAAGGAGTAAGGGATCATTTGTAGTTTAACCAACCATCTTATCAAAGAGAGTGTGTTATGAGATACCTTCCCCTTTTATCCCATCAATAACATTTCCCTTTCCTTTTTTTCTTTTGATTGTTTTCATCATTTTTTTTCCTTTTGCAAGATTGATGGATTGAAGGATATTGGCCTTGGTTTTATACCTTTTGGATACCAATGATGACACAACCTTAGCTTCGTTGCCAACAAGCATCCATAGCCCTAACAAAGTTGCCTCAATAAAGCAATTTCATGCAAATAGACCTTACCCCACTGCCAATCATAGCTTTCATTTTATTTTTATAGGGAATTTCTTTTGGATCTCATACAAGGGAATTGCATATCTCTAGAGTTTCCTTAATAGACAATCAACCGCAAGGATCTACCCACAAACAACATAAATTAGGATTCTCTACATGTAGTTCTTCCTAACTATTGGCAAGTAAACCACAAGGATAGCCACAAACGTCCTGCGTTAGGATTCTCGACTTGTAGTGTATATAACTTTATCTTTGATCCCAACAATAATATTTCCCTTTCTTACTTTTTCTATTGATTTTTCTTTTCATCACTTTTTTCTTTTTGCAAGATTAACGGATTGAAGGATACTCACCCTAGTTTTATACCTTTTGTATGTGAATGATGAAACGGCCTTAGCTCCACTACCAACAAGTGTAGATAGACTTGACGAAGTTGCCATAGTAAAGCATTTCCATGCAAATAAGCCTTACCCTACTACCAATCAAGCATTCATAGCCCTGACAGGGGTTACCTATCTCTTTAACCGTTAATCATTTTATTTTTATAGGGAATTTCTTTTGGATCCAAGGCAATCGGCTACAAGGATCTACCCGCAAATGTAATGCATTAGGATTCTCTACTTGTAGTTCTTCCTAACTATCGACAGTTGACCATGAGGATCTACCAGAAAGCATCCTGTACTGAGGATTTACTACAACATACAAACCCAAGACACATAAGAGAGACAAGAAGGACCATGGAACATGACATCCACAAAGGGGGAGAGCATAAGCCAAATCGTGTCAATTTTTAATCATTGGGAAGCAAACCAAATGTGCCACTATGGATGATATGGAGAAAGTCAAAAATGAAACCAAAGAAAAGGGAATGGTCCTTGCAAAACAAAGAGTCATCTAAGGTCATGGTATGTAAGTAAATCAAAACCCCTTCACCCTCGTCAACCTAAGACTAGTACCACTAGATATACTCAAAAAACGGATAGATCATGTAGCAGCCAATTCTGATTCCAGTCACCTGCTTTTTCCAATATGATTCCCAATGTTTGTATTCGGTGATCCATCAAACAACATCTATTATCCCTGGTTCTCAATGCAAGTTAGGTGTCCACTAATGCGAAGGATAGATGGGTACATCAACATAACAATGTGTGGTTTGTTCAACTTCCTTATAAGCTAAGGGTTTTTTCTTGGTCGATGATCTATCAAAAGATTGCATCGAAGGCTCGCTTGGACAAAGAGTGGGCTTTCATATGGGCATTGTTTGGTTTGTCACCACTTGGAGACTAAAGCATATTTTGGGGGAGTGTTCATTTGCCAAACATTGTTAAAGTTATGTCAAGTATCAGTATTCAATTGGTGTGTTGTAGTGTTTAAAAACGGTCATTTTCTTGTTCATACTACTTTCTTAAGAATATGGCAGTGCTTACAAGTTTCATCTTTATTCATCCTTCAGAAAAGCAAGTGTAATTTGGTTTTCAAGAATAGGTACAGCTCACTTTCTGCTTTGCTCTTTGTACAGGATGAGATTCACCATCAGCTCCTGGCTCTATTGATCAAAGATGCCCAATTCTTAATCCCACGATTTACTCTATTTATTTCAGCGTTATTTGCTTTATAGAGAGGAGGTTATGATGTCCATTGTATATACCCTTCCACTTTTGCATTCATGTTTGTAAATATATTTTTCTATATATAAGATGTATTTTCCAAAAGAAATGGAATTTTTAAATCTCAACTACAAAGTAGAATTTCAAATTTTATTTAACTGAAATACTAAAGATACTACCAATATCTTTCCAGGAAGAATGAAAGTAAAGCACTAAATGAAACTATGTTGAAAGGCCTCAAAACCATGATCAAAACATATTAGTAATCTTAAGTAATGTTGCAGTACTTGCAATCTGGGATAATTCGAATGGGGTCCCAACTCATTAACTTGGGAAAAGCTCAAGAAAAAATCGATTGACTTGGCAAAATATCAATGAACATTAAAACAATGCATAAAAGTTGTTCTTCTCTGAAATAGAGCAAAACACAACCTTAATACAACATCAAATAATCACATTATCACACAATTACGAAAAGAAGATACAGGTATAAGATGTCCTATCATGACAATGTACATCAATAGATTAATTATCAATAGTCGTCGAGAAAAAACTGAAAAGTCAAAATAAATGCTTCTACTATCTACTATGATACTATTAATGCCCTTTGCCCCTTTCACAAGGATAGATATGGGGGTCCTCCTCTACCAAGGGAAGATCAATGGCAACTAATCAAGAAGATTATGATCATAATAAAAGACACAACCATGCATATGATACCAAGGAAAAGAACTATAGCCTAAGGTACAAATCAAAGTGGTCAAGGATTTAATGATATGAGGGGACATGTATGCCAACATCTTTGTCGATAGATGAGACACTTAGGGCAGTTCTCTCCTTAGATACTCATCCTATTTCCACTGCATTGCAACAATCTCAAGTCCTAATATATGCCTCTTTTCAAGGGTCTCACTTCACTTTTGACTTGACCAAATGCTAGATCCTGATGGAATAACCTTCCAAAATGAACATCGTTTTTACATCATTATTTGAACTCTAGACTGCGTAGTGAGTCAATCAATCATTGATCATGGATCTATAATTAGCAGTATCACTTTTCTCTCAAAAAGTCACTTAACCCCAAAAAAATAAAGTACACTAGATTTTATAAAGTACAACTCAACTTAACTCTATAAATTCACTTTATAAAGTCACTTTATAAAAACATATCATTAAGTAACTTTATGTCACTTGAGTGGGAAACCTTGCTCGGACCTCTGCACCTAGGCACATAAGTGCAGAAAGTGTAAAAATTTCACCTCCCAACCCGGTCTCAAGTTAAACTCAGAATATAAAGTTTAATGTCCAACCCCACATCCAATGATTACCCACACTACATACTTTTCACGGACCCCACTGCCCCAAAAACAAGAAATACCTGAAAAAACGTGATGATGAAAAAAAATTCAGACTCAGGAAGTTTTAGGCAAATGCCCCAGGAAAAACCCCCTAAGGGGAAAACCTGTGAGAAGAGTATTTTTATTTTTTTTCTTCTCGAAATGGTACAACAGCAATTAATACATCACTTATCTCAACCACAGAATATTAACTTTCAGTCATGAAGTCAATGCCCAGACTGCCTCAAACTTAATGCTGAAAGGTACAGTACGGTACAAACTTCTGTCTCGTTTTCATGCCTGCACTGTCTGGAAAATCGCGTCCCTCTGCTCCATAAACCAGCAACAGAACCATCGACGGATCTCATAGTAGAAAAGGCAATGGAAAATGAATTGCTCCTCTATCTCGACCTCTCGAAGATGGCAAAGCTAGCAAATCCTATCTAATCAATTAGTCTGGTGGTCAACCTCAACCCGAAGTCTATGTGAACCCACCAGAAGTCTTGGTGTCCAAGGGTTGGATAATGAGACTATCTTCACCTCCAAGAAGTGTTCAACATAGACAACCATCTTCGGACGTAACCTACCCTAAGGGTTAGTCCAAGTGACCTATACAAAGTACTTGTAAATGGCATCCTAGATGATCCTATTCTACTCTTGCTTGGTAGGTAAGAGGTGCTCAGTTACATACAAGGATTAGTATCTGAATGGAGGAAGACAATCCATTGAAATGCCCACAAACTCCAAAAGGTCCAAGACCCTTGTAAAACAACATTGAGCACAGCGAAGAGGAAAGCAATGGAATTTGATTAGTGATAATGAGCGATAGGCCAAGTACAGATACAGGTCCCTTCCCTTCATCAGTTTGTGAAACTTCTGATGCGATGCAGAAGAAAAACAATGCTAAACACAATCTCAAGACAGAGGGATCGAGTGTCGAACCTTGCAAGAATGATGGGTTGAGGTAGATAATAATATTTGCTTGCATTTGATGATGCAGAAAAGGAGAACGATAGACTCTATTGGTTGAGGCCCACACCTTTGATCTATAAAGAATTGTGGATCAAACTAGGGTATCCATGAGGTACAACTTCGGCGATATGTCCTGAAAAATGGTACCAAAAGCATTATCTCTCGAGGAGGGGTAAGGATATGTAGCTCTTGTTGATCTAAGTTTTAAAAGCATGTCTCAAAGACTCAAACTGAAGCGAGGCCTTAAGAATTCCACCCCCAACTAGGTATAATTGTTGGTGATTAAATCTCCTCCACTCTAAAAAGAAATGGTACTCCACAAGTACCTTCTTAGACACATTGAAGATCAATACCTTGGTTTTACCCAAGTTAACCTTCAATTGTCGAAGGTCACATAAAAGTGTCGAAGGATCTACTTGCCTCTATAGTCCCTCCGAGGATGACACCAAGACGACCACATCCTTAACAAAGAAAAAGATGAATTTCAAGACCTAGTGGAGGAAGCACCCATCGTCGTCCTAGATATGATCATGCAGAAAGGACTCTAGCTCATCTATGCAGATACCATATAAGATGGAGGACGAGGGTCCCCTTTTTGACAAAATGGTGGTATTGATAAAATTGAATACCATGTGAGCATTGCATATAGACAACAAAGGACCCAATAATACAAACGCACGATGTCGATCAGGAGTATCTCAAAAATGTCAGTGTCTTTGATCCTATGGAAAGGGCCATACAGGGGATAGGGGTGAATGCTTTCCAAAAGCCTACAAAGCAACAGTAAACTTACAAAGAGCATCTCATGCCTCGTCAATGATGGACCATAGTGTATGTGATAAGTGATCTGATGTGCAAGTCAAAATCCAACCTACTCCCTAGCTCCAAGGGTGGCTCCACTCAAGATCCTTAGAAAATTTCATATGGAGGATTGTAGGGTAGAGCTTTGAGAACATGTGGCCCACCATGATTGTTCTATTATTGTTTGGATCTATACTAGAGCTCAATTAATGGATCGGGTGAATAGTGTGATGCGACCAAGTCTGTGGAAAACCTATTCGGACAACATGGTTTAACAAGCCATCCAAGTGATCATCCAGAATGTGAAGACCGCCCTTCCTTGTCAACTGTTTTTGCTAGTGTTTATCACCCATACTACCTCCTAGATGTCTCAGCCTGAGAATAAGTAGCAATAGGTGAGGGGAAGAGGTAACCTAAATCAAGGGTTGCCCAATGACATCATATAGAGTCAGGGTATGGGAGGACATGGAACAAGAATCTAATTAGGGGAGGGGCAAGTGGCAAGGAAGATGGTGTGCCAAAATCCTTTGGGGGAGTGGATAAGGGATGCATGCAAGTCACATCTTCTCTGTGAGATAAAGAGGCATCTTGTGTAGCAGAGGAGGTGTTGAGAGCAAGTTCTCAAGCTAAGATAAGAGTGGCAATCATGAGAGAAGCATGCCAAATCTGGCTATGGAGAGTGTTACCCCTCATTCAGCAAGGAATTAATGGTGATCAATTGCCCTTAGATGAGATCTATGGTGCACTATAGATCAGTGGTCCAATCTTATCCTACAACATCAGATGGTCCAGGTCGACCAAGGGAATGGTCGACATAAGGAAGTTGTCCCCTAGTCATATAAGAACATGGGGCATTTCTTCTCAAGATTGCACCAAAACCTTCAAATACATCACATGAATTTGGCTTTGTCCTTTACTACATCATCTAGTCACACCAAAGAATAATGTTGCCAACAATGTCTTTCTGAGATAAAAGGTGGCAGAAACAAATATCAATGTCCTGAATTCCCGAGAGATCAAATCCAATTAAGCTCAGCTTATATATTAATAGACTGATTGAGAGATCAATTTAACAGATCCATAATCTTGAACTTCTGTCAGATCCGTAATTTTGAGGTCAATCAGATCCACAATTTTGAATTTTAACACTGCACATTTCACGAGACAGAGCTCAGCTAGCTCTGATACCATGTAGCAATTTAGCATTGGTATTAAACATCATTAAAATGAATCCAAACAAACTAATAACATATTGCACATCACATAAAATATTGACACCAGATGTATAGTAGTAAAACCTCAATAAGTAGAGGAAATATCCACTCTCAAATTGCTCTCTTCAATTCATGATTCCCTGATGTAGGAATAGTTTACAAGGATGCCAACCTATAGGAGCTTTAGGTAACAACCTCAATTAATAAGGTTGTCAAGATTAGAACAATCTTCTAACTACTCGGGAGTGAATCTCTCACAAGATCCACTAATTTAGGACCTTAACTTGTCCCTTCTACAATAGCTTAATTCGACATACAACATATAACTTCCTAAGTCAAGATTAGAAAATTATTATTTATCAATAACAAATTACAACACCATGATACTTTAAATTGCAAATAAAGCAAATGGCATACCTGTAGTATCCAATGTGCACAGCTTAAGAACCTGACAACACCCAGTGCAAAGACATAATGGGCAGTAAACGGTTCAACTACCTGTGATAACATTGAAACAATCATCAGATTAGCATACAAATGTAATGAAAATTTCCTCCAAACTAAGGTTATTGTGTTCAAACCCTTGTGTTCTGCATCGTCCGAAGTTGAGGAAGAACTGACACAGCTTCCAGGTATACACAAAATGCCCAAAGAATCCTGTTTACAATATAATGTGATGTTCTTGGATGAACGGCCAAAGCAAGCACAGCACATGGAATGACCTGCACTAAAGCAGAGAATTAAAATGAAACTTACCATATTACAGCTTAACAAATGAACAAACCACAAAGAAAAAAGGATCAAAGGCATCACATTCATCAAAATGTGTAGGCATTTGTCGAGTTAAAATCCCCAAAAAAATGATCACAAAAGACATATAATAATTGAACAACAAACATTCTAACCCTCAACTGCTTCAAGGAAAATTACAAGTCCAGGCCCCATATCTGTTAAAGCACACTTTCATAAGAAAAGATCAAAATGCATAAAAACGCAAAAAGTCACAGCATCTTCACATTCAAAGTTTAGAAGGAAAACCGAAGTTTGTTAAGCATCATATACTTTACATTGAAGATGCAAAAAGTGAATAAAAAGACATGAGAATGTAGAATATATCAATAAAAACGGTAAGCAGCATAACAAGCAAGGCTATGGGACCCCAAAAAGGTGAACAAAGCAAGGGCTAGTAAATCCTGGACATACACTGTCAAAACCAGCTGAAATTCACTTTGAAGTAATGACTTATTATTAGTGTGAAGTTTTCTGCAAAACAGCCTTATATCATATAGTTTTCTGCTAATTTTAAACCAACCAGGCAATGAGCAGTACGACAAATTCTAATATAGTTAAGTAACGCAGTCAACACTTTAATTCCTGAGCAAATTAATTACAACACCACAACTAATTCAAAACTAAATGTTGCTTGATGTGAGTATGAAGAAGACTCAAACTTCTATATACCAGTTTCAGAGAAGACAACAAATGTCAAAAGCCAAACTGCCAATGAATAGCTTCACAGCATCTAAGATTTAGTTAAGTCATATAGGTAAAACACTAATTAATTATGACATCACTACTAGCTCAAAACTACATGCTGCTTGGTATAGACCAGGCCACGAATAACAAGGACTCAAATTCTATATATGTTTACAAGGAAAGACAATACAGTAGAGTGTAATTAAATTGTCTTCATTAATTGCAAAAATAGACTAAAAGCTTCCCATCTTGTGTTGAAACCTTTAAAAAGGTATTATTATTAATTTATAAATAACACGTCTACTAAGATAAAGTTTAAACTATAAAACAAATAACTGGGTAACAACTAATCAAACAGTATAACATAAATAAAACATATCTTCACATATTAGAAGCTTGTTAAAGTCTAAGACAAAACATGATTGATCATTAGAACAGGAACAGAGACTAAATTAAAAGACAATGGCATCTTACGGAAGCTTACCACATAATATATTGGAAGATTGTCCAAATCCTCCATGTAGGTTGATTTTAGTTTGTAACGGATCATATAAATAACCCATATGGTTGTTGCTAATGTTGCTAAATCAAGTAATGTGTGGATATCATACTCCATAACAAAACTGCAATATAGCCTGACTGCTAAGAATAAAGCAGTGAGCTCCTGAGATTTAAGTGACAAGCCTGCACAGAAGGCAAACAGATAAGCAAATATCCAAAAGTTAACGATCCAAAGGAAGTTCAGACATGAGAATCAATGAAATAGATGGTGTTAGACATATCCAAGATAATCCAACAAGTATATCTTACAAACAAGCTATGTTTTTAACTCTGACAAGAACAACTACGCAGATGAATTGAAACAACAAGCACTCCAATCATCATCTAAAGCTATCTCTTCCCTGATCATCACATTAAACATAAGCTGTTTTTCCATTCAAATAGGTAGGTTCACACTTCATAGTAGCACCCACAATGTTTCATCGTTGTTTCTCTTTCCATTTGGCAATGTTCCATTTCTAGGGAAACATTTCCCTATGCTAAATGCTGTCCAGGCAACTCTTTTATTAAGTTAAAAAGAAAAATAGTAATTGCCTAGGGAAGGTGTTGATCCTGCACCCAATATGCACCACAATTGCCTAATCTCAAATCCATTTTGGATTAATCAATATTTTTATTTTGGGTTTGCAAATGTTTCTGTTTACAATAGATGCTTCGGCATGATCATGATCCACTTCCACTGACTAGGAACGTATCCCAAATATTGGGATCCATTGCTAGGATCAGAAATGGATCCTCTGTTAACAGAATATCAGCAATAAAATAAACAAATAGTGCACAAAGGCATGGCAGGAAATGGTGGGGGGGGGGGGAGCCCACAGCCAATAAAGAGTAGACCGCAAACCTAGAAAGCAAAATACAAGATTCAAATACAGGCCTACTAATGGATAAAGTGCTTATCTCCATGTCCCATCCTCAATGGTCCGCTCAGCAAGATTTGGAGATTAAAGTCAAAGACATGGCCTTTTAGGCTTTGCAACCTGTGAAAACCAATATGGGAACCTAAAAGAGCTTCCTTTGTTTGGTCACTAATAATTGGCGGCCTACCTAATGGCAGGGACTTGCTCACAAGCAGGTCTCGCATCCTAAATATTTGTTGTGTGGTTGTTTGTGGTTGCACTCAAGCACCTATTCTGCCTTTTTCACTTTGCTAAATCTACCTAGGGTTGGGTCAAATTGTTCTGCAGTCATTCCATATCATGGAAAACAATTTTGCTGGGGGATAAACTCCCGTGTGTTGTAGAGTTTCAAGCCTCATCACAGCTAATAAGAGTGGAAATTCTCTTTTTCGTTTAGAAGAAAAGAAATGATCCCTTATTTAATCAGGCACAGCCTGCTAGATCTTTCTCGTGATATGGTAGCTCCCTAATTCCAGCAAACTTGTACATGCTGATTCTCACACAAGTGCAAAAGGTGGAGATGCATGTGGCCCACCTATGGAAGCTTCTCAATTTATAGCGACATGCCCCATGCACTATGAACAGAGATCCAACACGGAGCCTCTCTAGTGCATTCAATTCAGATACAACAGTCAAAGAAGTAGCCACAGCACTGGGCAGGCTGGGCAATGAAAGAGAGTAAGGAGAATTACCAAATCTGAGTATACACACCTTCTCTTCATGGAAAAATGGCTGAAAAATTGTATGAGATCATGAACATGTGGAGAGTCATCAATGACTTCAAATCCCAACCAAGGAAAATCATCCTTCTCACAAGCCCCCCCTATCCAAGATTGGATAGGGCTTAAGAATACACCTTCATCATGAAGATGGTCACAAACTGTCGCAGAAGATAGCAAATTTGGCTGTTTTGGATCTGCAATCAAATCTGTTTCCTGCTGTTCCAAATCTGCAGCAAACTCTGAAATAAGTGGCTGAAAATTCAAAAATCTGATCCAAATCCACCCTAAGAGAAGGTAGAACATGCTGCTCTAGATCTGCAATGAAAACCCCTGCATGCTGCTCCAAATCTGCAATACCGGCATGCTCAGATGGCTGGAATCCTAAGGATTTCCTTGGACATGCTCTTCTTGATCAACCCAATGGACTTCTTCAAGGATTTCTTCAAATACTTGACCTTCAACACGTTGTTCTTCAAGAGAACGGTCATCTTCAAAAAGGAAGGGCAGCAATATCCTCCACAAGTCTAGGATCCCATCCCTCACAAAAAGCCTTGAGAAAATCCTTGAGCGAAGATATTCCTTTGTTAGGAAGCTCTTCATATCAATTTTTTATATCAACATCCATTAAATCAAGAGACATCCTGAACACTTCATCTTTGTTAGTTTTTGTACCTAGGCAGATGTTCCCTAGGTGACTTAATTTTTGCCTAAGTCACTTTAAGAGGGAAAAAGGTGACCCTCACATTAAATGTCACTTAATGAGACTTTATAACCATAAAGTCACTTTTTGATAAATTTAAGTGAGTGAGAGTAATTTTATTTATGAGAAATAAATAAAAGGGATTTTTACTCTCATTGATTCTCATCCGTTGGATTAGATTGCTTTTCCACCGTTGGATTAGAAACTCTTAGGGTTATTCAAAAGGCTGAGGGAGGCAAAAGGACAATAACTTTTCATTTTTGCATGAGGAGAAGAGGAGAGCTGAGAGAGGAGGTCGAGACTGAGAGAAGGGGCACGATTTTCCAGACTGTTTGCTGAAGAGATTTTGGTGGGCACGAAAATCGAGACTGCATTTATTGTTTATGCACAGAACCCGAGAAAGGTACGGACTGCATTTAATGCACAGGACAGACTGCATTTAATGCTGTACGGTCTGCACAGAAATCGAGGGTACGGCCTGTAGTACGACCTGCATTTAATGTGGAACAGAAATCGAGGTACGTTCAGCTTTTATTACTGCACAGAAATCGAGGTACGGCTGCATTAAATTCCTGCACAGTTTTCGAGGTACGGACAGCATTTATTTGGCACTGTTTTCGAGGAGGTACGACTGTCATTTATTGCTATACGGTCTGCAATTAATACAGCACAGAAATCGAGACAGTACGGTGCATTTATTGCTGGTACAGATTACTGTGTACGGTCTGCAATTTATTGGCACAGAAAACGAGGGTGTACGGCTGCTGTTTGCTGGGCACAAGTTTCCAGATTTTGGGATAAAGTCTGTGGTGGAGATAAGTTGTATTTCTACTGTATTTCTGTCCATTATTTTTTCTGAAGAAAATAAAATATCTCTCTCTCTCTGACTGGTTTTCCCCATGGGGGTTTTTCCAGGGCTGATTAGCCAAAAAATCTCTGAGTCAAATTTATGGTGTGACTGTCTATGTGTTTATTTCTGCCTGTTAGTAATTTTTACTGTGTGTTTAAAATTGTTCGGCAAATTTTTTAAGTAGCTCTCAGCCTATGCAAAACCGGCTGAAGTGAAAAACACAAAATGTTCTTTAAACCAGCAAGCAGTAAAACTCAGTTTTTCTACATGGTATCAAAGCAAAGGGGGCAGAAAACAGTGATTTTTGCAGACACACAGTAATTTCCAGAACTCAGAATTTTTTGTTATTTTACTTCTGTCAGTGAACAGCACTTTGTTGAGTTGTTGTTGAGATGGCTACAGGACTTAGATTGGAGGATAGGCTGGATGGGACAGGGAATTTTGTGCCGTGGAAGGCCAGAATTTTGCTGTTACTAGAAGAGAATGAATTGTGGCCGGATGTAGTGAAGAACACTACAGCAAATCCTATTGCCATTCCTGCAGCTGCAGATGCAGCTGCCCTATCAGCCTTCAATAAGAAGGACTGCAAAGCTAGAAGAATTATTCTTGATGCGGTGAAAGATCACATTATCCCACACATTTCAGGAAAGGACAGGGCTCATAAGATGTGGACAGCGTTGATCAGTCTGTATGAGAGTTCTAATGAGAACAAGAAAATGGTTCTTAGAGAAAAACTCAAGAGTATCAGGATGAATGGAGGTGAGGGAGTCACAGCTTACCTTACTAGGATTTCTGCTGTTAAAGATGAACTTGCAGCAGTGGGGGAGGTGGTTGCCCCTACAGAGCTTGTACGTACTGCAGTGAATGGGGCTTCAAAGTCCTGGAGTGCTTTTGTGCAGGCTATTGTGGGCAGAGAGAACCTCCCTACCTGGG
>LPNX010291769.1:47985-75178 GCA_001517045.1 Pseudotsuga menziesii
CCCATGTCATCGTGTTCTTTGACAGGCTTTGAGTACTATATCAACTTCATAGATGACTACTCCAGGAAGACCTGGATCTACTTCTTGAGGAGCAAGAAGTCTGAGCTTGTATTGAGAGTCTTCCAAGGGTTCAAAGCCCTTGTGGAGAAGCAGACAGGTAGAAAGATCCGGATGTTGAGGTCGGACAATGGGGGTGAGTATACCTCCAAGGAGTTCGACGCATTCTGTACACAAGAGGGGATTCAGAGACAGCTGACAGTTCCTTACACTCCTGAGCAGAATGGAGTAGCAGAAAGGAAAAACAGGTCTATTGTGGCAGCAGCCAGGGCGATGCTCCATGATCAGGGATTACCTTTCTTTCTTTGGGCTGAGGCATGTAGTACTGCAGTTTATCTGCAAAACAGGAGTCCTCACAGGGCAGTGGGGAGCAAGACTCCTGAGGAGATGTATTCGGGCAAGAAGCCTGAGGTGAGCCACTTCCGCATATTTGGCTCTTTGACTTACTCTCACGTCCCTTCTGAGAAGAGGACGAAGTTTGATCCCACTACAGAGAGAGGCATCTTTGTGGGATATGATGAGACTTCGAAGGCTTATAGGATTTACTTACCTTGTTCACGGAAAGTTGTTGTCTGCCGGGAAGTAAAGTTTGATGAGGAGAGAGCCTTTCGGAAGTCCAGAGAGTTAGAGCAGGGGGGGACTTCAACCCCCACACCTCAGTTAGTGCAGGCTTCTTCGATACAGCTTACAGGTCCACAGGTTTCTGGAGGAACAGGATCACAGGGTACAGGTACAGCATCTACTAGTTCTGTGGTTCAGGTGGCAGGCTCTTCATGGACAGTGTCTGGGACAGGTACAGGTTTGAGTCCTGAGGTGACAGCATCGGCAGGGACAAGATCTTCAGTTACTGGTCCTCGGGGGGTTGGACCATCTGGTACTGGGACTTCCTCAGATGAGGAAAGCCCAAGCACAGTTTTGGAGGAGCAGACTTCAAGGAAGAGGAAGCCTAAGTGGCTTCAGGAGACCTTAAAGGATGCAGAGGCAGTTGGTAGACCCCAGGAGAGGATCAGGACAGTAGTGGAGCCTGAGAGGCTTGGTGTGGTGCCGGTCAGGGATGATATGCCTCTTGTTGCATGCCTTCGTGACTCTGAGCCATCTACATTTGAGGAGGCTTCCCAGCATCTGGTTTGGAGAGATGCCATGATGGAAGAGTACCATTCCATCATGAAGAATGATGTATGGGAGATAGTACTGAGACCGGAGGGGAAGTTTGTTGTGACTTCCAGATGGCTTTACAAGGTAAAGCATACTGCGGATGGCAGCGTAGAGAAGTACAAGGCTTGATTTGTGGCGCGGGGATTCTCACAGGTTGAGGGAGTCGACTATGATGAGACTTTTGCTCCAGTTGCACGATATTCTTCTATTAGGGCAGTGATTTCTATAGCAGCAGAGATGGGTTGGAGGATCCACCAGATGGATGTGAAGACCGCATTTCTCAATGGTCTTCTGCAGGAGGAAGTATATCTAGAGCAGCCACAGGGATTCAAGATACATGGGAGGGATTCTCATGTGTGCAGGCTGAGGAAAGCCTTGTATGGACTGAAGCAAGCTCCTAGAGCTTGGTACTACAGGATAGATGAGTATCTGACATCGATGGGATTTCAGAAGAGTGAGGCTGATCCCAACCTTTACTTCATTGTGGTTGGGGGAGAATCGCTCATTCTTTTGTTGTATGTTGATGATCTGTTCATCACAGGTGTTGAGCGTCTCATTGCACATTGCAAGAGAGACTTAGCTTCGGAGTACGAGATGACCGATATTGGGCTGATGCACTATTATTTGGGTATGGAGGTTTGGCAAGAGCCTGGGCATATTTTCCTTGGACAGGGAAAGTATGCAGCTGATATTCTGAGGAGATTTAGGATGGAGGACTGCAGGCCTATGAGTACACCTATGATCACCAACTGGAAGCAACTCCATGCTTCCGAGGGCAAGTTGGTGGATCCCACTGTATATCGTCAGCTTATTGGGTCGTTGATGTATCTGGTCAACACTAGGCCAGATTTGTGCTTTGCGGTGAACACTCTTAGCCAGTTCATGGTTGAGCCTAGGAGTGTGCACTGGACAGCTGCAAAGCACATTTTGAGATATCTTGCAGGGACAGTGGATTATGGTCTGGACTACAGGGGTTCGGATGGAGTCGGATTGGTTGGTTTTACAGATTCAGACTGGGCAGGTTGCGTGCGGGATCGAAAGAGTACTTTCGGTTGTTGTTTCAGTTTGGGCTCGGCAGCAGTGTCGTGGTTCAGCCAGAAACAGAGGTCCGTTGCATTGAGTTCGGCTGAGGCTGAGTATATGGCAGCCAGTCAGGCTACTTGTGAAGCACTGTGGCTTCGCAAGCTTTTGGTACATTTGTTTGATCAGGAGCTTAGGCCTACGGGGATCTACTGCGACAATCAGAGTTGCATTCAGCTCTCTGAGAATCCAGTGTTCCATGACAGGTCTAAGCACATAGAGATCAGATACCATTTCATTCGAGACTACGTTCAGAGAGGGGCAGTTGAGCTTCGGCATATTTCCACTGATGAGCAGGTAGCTGACATCTTGACGAAGTCTTTGGGGAGGGGTAAGTTCGTCTTCTTCAGAGATAAGTTGGGAGTGGTACGGAACACCTTCCTCGGTAAGAGGGAGTGTTAGTTTTTGTACCTAGGCAGATGTTCCCTAGGTGACTTAATTTTTGCCTCAGTCACTTTAAGAGGGAAAAAGGTGACCCTCACATTAAATGTCACTTAATGAGACTTTATAACCATAAAGTCACTTTTTGATAAATTTAAGTGAGTGAGAGTAATTTTATTTATGAGAAATAAATAAAAGGGATTTTTACTCTCATTGATTCTCATCTATTGGATTAGATTGCTTTTCCACCGTTGGATTAGAAACTCACTTAGGGTTATTCAAAAGGCTGAGGGAGGCAAAAGGACAATAACTTTTCATTTTTGCATGAGGAGAAGAGGAGAGCTAAGAGAGGAGGTCGAGACTGAGAGAAGGGGCACGATTTTCCAAACTGTTTGCTGAAGAGATTTTGGTGCGCACGAAAATCGAGACTGCATTTATTGTTTATGCACAGAACCCGAGAAAGGTACGAACTGCATTTAATGCACAGGACAGACTGCATTTAATGTTGTACGGTCTGCACAGAAATCGAGGGTACGGCCTGTAGTACGACCTGCATTTAATGTGGCACAAAAATCGAGGTACGGTCAGCTTTTACTACTGCACAGAAATCGAGGTACGGCTGCATTAAATTCCTGCACATTTTTCGAGGTACGGACAGCATTTATTTGGCACTGTTTTCGAGGATGTACGACTGTCATTTATTGTTGTACGGTCTGCCATTAATACAGCACATAAATCGAGACAGTACGGTGCATTTATTGCTGGTACAGATTACTGTGTACGGTCTGCAATTTATTGGCACAGAAAACGAGGGTGTACGGCTGCTGTTTGCTGGGCACAAGTTTCCAGATTTTGGGATAAAGTCTGTGGTGGAGATAAGTTGTATTTCTACTGTATTTCTGTCCATTATTTTGCTAAAGAAAATAAAATATCTCTCTCTCTCTCTGACTGGTTTTCCCGTGGGGGTTTTTCCAGGGCTGATTAGCCAAAAAATCTCTGAGTCAAATTTATGGTGTGACTGTCTATGTGTTTATTTCTGCCTGTTAGTAATTTTTACTGTGTGTTTAAAATTGTTCGGCAAATTTTTTAAGTAGCTCTCAGCCTATGCAAAACAGGCTGAAGTGAAAAACACAAAATGTTCATTTAAACCAGCAAGCAGTAAAACTCAGTTTTTCTACAATCTTAACATCTTCATGGACCATGTCTAACTTTGAAAGAACTTCCATAAATAATGCAATATGTAACTCAACCAAATTATCATGATCATGGAACTTTGGGATGCATTCATTCCAATCATCACCATGAAATTTATTGGAATATCACAGAATATCCGAGAAATCCAATGGATTAAACCAATTGTGGATCCATGGCTACCCAAGAAATGTCATATCGCTTTCCAATCTTCAAATTTGAGGCATCTAACCTGAAAAATGCATGTAATCATAACTCATACCAATGTTGAAATGTGTGGAGTCACCAAGGTGAACCTTCAATGCCTTAACAATGTTGCTTGCTTCACCCGACAAACAAGTCTTCAAAAAAACTGTAAAGAAAAGGGCTTTGTCCCTTCATGGAATCACCATGTGAGAAGAGAAATCTGCGGTAGTAACCTCTCACAAGATGTTATGAAACGTGATCCTCAAATTTCCGAAATAAGGGCTTTATCCCCGACAATGGTGCCAAAAATGTTACAGCGTGAACTACCATGTGTGATTAAAACCCTAAAGAACAGGCTATCCCAACTGCAACCTAGAGGTGTTACCCACTGTCACCTCGATAACCACCTCTCTACATTTCTAGTTGGATCTTCTCCAACTTGAGGGAGGCTTCCCTAGATAGGATTGCTAGGCAATGGCAATGAGGGCACAAAGGTGATTTGAAGAGTTAGCCCTAGCAAAACTTGAGGCCTTCATAGTAGTATAGGTGATGGAAGTTCAATAAACCTTAACATATTTACAACATGAATCAGGGAAATTGCTAGGAGATCCCTTACGATGAAAACTCAAAACAATGATATTAGGGTGCATCATATACAATGAATGGTTACAAGTTCATACTCTAATGATGATTGGGAACCACGTGATATTCATGCATAAAAAGACAAGGAATGGAGTAAAAACTCTCTCACAACTTCCTATGTAACGCGATTGTCCTTATATGGCCCTAATAATGAGCTCTAGCTGATCCACATTCCATTGCAACATAAATTATAAAACTGGAAACCACTTGCAAATGAAGAGAACCCTTGAACTCAAATTGCTCCGTAAGTTATAACATTAGGCTTCAAGGAGAAAGAGATCTACTAAACCAACCATGACAAATGAGGGAGAGAGCAAAGCCTTATATAGCTTTAAGCTCCTCAACCTCTTACAACAAAATATTATTATTCTCCTAGAACTAGCCTAGGGCGGAGTGAACAAATAACTAACCTCCACTACTTTCCTAACCAACCCATAACAATCTTCAAATGGTCAATGCCACAAATACAATAAAAGATAACATAAGCCCCCTTTTTTGATCTCATGAGGAATAATAAAGTAATATCTTCTAACCTCCTTGGACCTTAACAAACCCAAAAAGTGGTTGAGTCCACTTCATTCCCCTTTAATAAAATATTAAAATAATGATGAGCTTTTTTAACCTTTTTAGCCAACTTCATAAAGGAACATTAGAACAAAGATGGTCAAATCCATAACAAAACCTTTAAGAGAGCACTTTAACCATATTAAAAAACTTCAACGGTTTCATAAAGCCCAACCCCCACAAAGTGTATCAATTCAATGACCAAGGAAAGCTAGGTCAAGAATGTTCCAATGAGATGGTCCACGAATAAAATTCGCCTCAATAGTGACTCATCCAAATCATAATACAAAGTGAACTGATGAGTCTCGACCCATCGATAACGTGGCCCGCAAACTAGGATCCACACCCATCAACCTAAAAAGATTAAGAAAGGGTCGAATCTCCTCTCCATCCTACAACCTCCTAAGAGACACAATGAATGTGCCATGTATCAATGAATGCCTGATTTTTCTACCATGCATTGCAATGGAAAACTGCAGGGGATAAGGAACAACAAATTCAGACAAATACAGTGTACACCCTTGGATTCTAGAAGAAAACTAAGTGGGAGCCAAGGTTACAAAAACCAAACCAGTGGTCGAACTGGTCAACCCTAAAAACCGGACCAAAACCAGGGAAAAAACGGATCACAAAACCGGTCCACCAAAATACAAAAACTTCTTCAATTTTGAAAAATTATATATATATTCGTGTGCAACCATGTGAATCCAAACCATTATACACAAATTTGCAAAAAGTGCTCTTGGTATGTGCCATACTGAGCATATTTCACTAGAACCTTCCCCACTCAACCAACTTTTAATTTTATTTAAAAAATACCATGTTTAGTGTTGTTGTACAATTATGTAAGGAACCGGTCAAAACCAGTTTGAGACACCGGTTTGACCCAGTGAGGCCCCAAAACCGGTTGGATCGGCCAGTTTTACCGATACCGGACGAACCGACCGGTTTTACCGGTTCCGGTCCGGTTTTTGTAACACTGGTGGGAGCTTGTTGAAACGGCATGAGCTACAACTAAATGCTATCACTAGGTAATATTGATAATGGCATATAACTTTTTAGACTTCTCCATAATTTTTGTTGTGGATCCAACAAAATATTCATCTAGGTCCTAACTAACACTCTTCAGTCATTAGTGCCCCAGTGGAGAGATTCCAAGGATTTGCATGCACCTACAATCAATTGCATGTACATCACTCAATCAAAACTAGTGATTAGGGAATCTTGGGTCAATGTACCTAAAACTGGAGAGTGTGCATGGCTAACTAAGGGTTGTTTTAGCTCTAGTTAAGCCTCACTAGCACCTCATGCATTGCTTGAGCAATTCAAAGTGCCTCCTACACTAATTCGAATTGCCTTGCCTATTTTTTGTAATTTGTAACTCGCTTCATCAATTGATGCTTAATGTAATACAACATTCTCTTTCTCTCAGGTTTTTGTCCTCTCTTTTGTGTGATGATTAATGTTTAGCAAATTTATTGCATGAATTTGTACATTGTTGATATCTTTCACAGGATTGCTATCTTGTTCAATATCTAGATCTATATGCTTAGATTCTACATGGTATCAAGGGTGTTAAGTAGTTGGTATACTAGTTTTGCAGGGATCTAGTCTTATTGAAGGTTGAAGGAGGCCTCAAAAGCTTTGCAACATATGCCCTACGAGGACATATTCACATCCATTAAGAGGATGAAACGGGGCCCAAAAGCTTCACAACATATGAACTGCGAGGACATATGCACATCCATGATCCACCACTCAACTAAGGAAGACCCATTTACAGGCCCAAAAGAAGAGGTGGTCAACAAATTTCTACTATCCATTGGAGAACTTGTCGCAAATTAGGTTCCCATTCAAGAAGACCTCCAAAAAGTCTCTTCATACTCCAGATCTAGAACTCTTGCTCCTACAATTCACCAAGTTCTACGCAAAAGCTTTAAGAGGTTTCCTCCATTTGAACCAAGGCATGGTTAAGAACCACCATTCAAGCACTTCAAAGTGTTTGGATCTCGTGAATGGGCTCGCATGCACTTCAAAAGGAGTTCACAAAAGTTTGCAAGGATCTTCGCAAAGCCCTTCATTGAGAAGCAGGTCACCCAATTGAGAGCTTCTTTGGGAATGAAGGCACCTTTTAAGCAGGCTCATTAAGCCTTCTTTCACTTCTCTTCTTTTTTCTTTTTTTTACTTTTTTTAGGTCTGTTTCCATGTGGTTTTTCCCTCTTACTCAGTTTTTAGAGAATCTTGTGTGCATGGGTACCTAATTACCATTACCCATTTTTCTCTTTTTCATTTTCACCTGTTAGGCTTATGAGGGGGTGTTAGAGCAAAAAATCCTCTACCTAGTTACCTAGACCATGACTTGATGACTCTAGTGGGCCAAACCCCATCCAAATTGACCACCTGAGTCACCCTTGAGATTCATTCCTAGTTTTGGGGGGGCATTCCTTGATTTGGGGGCACATTCGCTAATTTGGGGAGCATTCCTTGAGTTTAGGAGTGATTTGAGGCAATAACTAGTTGAGAACTAGTTCGCTCCATTAATCTAGGTCTTAACTGACCCTAACTAACCTTCTTCGATCATTAGCTCCCCATTAGAGAGATTTTAGGGATTTGCATGCACCTACAATCAGTTGCATGTACATCACTTTGTTAGGTCAGTGTAACACAAAATGGAGTGTGCATGGCTAATTGAGGGTCTTTGCTCTAGTTAAGCCTCACTAGCACCTCATGCACTGCCTAAGCAATTTGAATTGCCCCCTAATCTCCTACCCTAATTCGAATCACCTTGCTTATTTATAGTAACTCTCTTCATCAATTGATACTTAATGCAATACAACATTCTCTTTCTCTCATGTTATTGTATTCTCTCTTTTGTGTGATGATTAATTTTTAGCACATTTATTGCATGAATTTATAGATTGTTGATCTCTTTCACAGTATTGCTATCTTGTTCAATATCTAGATCTATATGTTAAAATCTACAGTACATTGATCAAGATGTTCATGAATTGTCATCAAGCTTTGGGATTCCTCACAAAGAAACTTCAACAGGAAAATATGCTCCTCGACAGTAAGCTACCAGCTCTAGTAACTATCTCCGTTAGTCAACTTTATCGATCTCTGATATCAATCGTTGGCCATTTAAATCTGTAATGGGGGTTTGCAGAACATCCTAACAATGGCTTTCGCTATTGTTTGACTTTGATACAGAGATATCTTCAAAGCCCAAAGACGAAACAATAATACCTCAAACATGTTTGCAAGGGGACGCTTCTCCATGAATCACCATTAGACAAAACTTGTCCCAACACGGTGTCCAAGACCAAACATATTGCTTTTAATGGATTTTCCATCATGGCCATTCTGTAACACGCTTTTGATCTCATCGACGAACAAGAATCCATCTAACAATATTTAGAACAAAACATGCGAGTCACAATAGTGAAGGCAATATATGGAGCTCTTATCGAAAGAAGGCTTCTCTCATCATCGTAAGCTTTGTCTTAACTGCAAATGAGATCTTCCATTGCTTGTTTAAAGTGCCCAAACCATTTAATTGCCCATAATGCACATGACTATTGATTTGAAACAAGAAAGTCCCCAAATCTTTGATAAATTAGCAGGTCTAAAAACATTCTAACATTCTCCCAAACACACCATTGATTTGATGCACTAATTTTGGAATTGTCTCTCATTTAACAAAGCCACAATCAATGAGTGATTTGCCTTTATTACAAGCTCAACAGCATGTCTGAGAAGTTGTCTCAGACCTACCCATATCAAACCCAACCCAAAATTATGCCCATATCAACCCAAAATTAGCTCAAAACAACAGGTCTGAGAAGTTGTCTCAGTTATTTCATGCCCATATCAACCCAAAATTATTCCAGATCTGCTCTTCACTACCCTAAGCATGCCCATAAGTCCTCAGAACAACCCAAAAAACCTTCAAGTGACCACCCATACAAATTGAGGGGTAACAAAGTAATCTTCAATGGATTTGTTCACTCTTCCAAATAATGTGTGCTATGCACGAGGAGAGAGACACACTAGGTGTGTGAATCTTTTCTTAGCTTATTGCAAACACCTTTTGCACTTCAGCAAATCCCAAGACTTGTTGATCTTGAATAGTATCCCCTACTTCCATGATTCCAGTAGTTTCACACATTTCCCTCACATCGAGAGAGCAAGTTTAGTAGATTGTGTCCTAAGCAACCAGAATATGTTCCATTATATCTAGCAGGTTGCAGCTCTCTATTACCAAAATATTATTAATCACACCCTCGTCTCACAAAAGAAACATGATTTGAGTGCTTCTCTCATCAATTCTCCTAAAAACTTTCAACATACCATCTTTCCCAACCACTCCCCCATTCCACATGTCTTAGACCCCAAATCCATGTGCTCCCACACCTATACTCTATATGATGTCCCTAGACAATCCTCGATCCAAGTCACCTCTCCCTACTAGTTTGCTACTTATTAGTACCTAGACATCCAAGAGGCAATTAGAGTAATGAATACCACCAAAGCAACAGACAAGAAAGGGTTCCAGGTCAAGCTCTTCAAGCACAATTTCACACTCTTGATGACCACTTAGCAGACCTACTAAGCCATGCAGTCCACACAAGTTTCCCATAGACTCGGTCACATCACACCATTCACTCTATCCACAAATTGGGTTACAAGTATATACTACCAACTACAGATACAAACAACTACCGAAGCTCTATGCTCTTATTCTTCATCTGAATCTTTTTTAAGAGCTTGATTAGAAACATATGCAAGCTAGGGAGTAAGTAAGGTTCCAGCATGCACATCAAACCATTAACCATATTCTCACACTTTGAGCCATCACTCAAGGAAGAGAGACATCACTCTTCAAAAATCTATTATTGTTTCATAGACTTCCAAAAAGCTTGACTTTGTCCCATGAGAAGCCTTATTCCAAAGGCTTAGAGCTATCGACATCTCAGAGACTTTACTAACAACCTCTTGTTGGAATATCAAGCAACACTGAGAGGGGGGTGAATCAGTATTAATCAATCTATTTAATTTTTATCACTTAAAAACTAAATCAACAATAAAAACAGAACACACAATATTACCGTGGAAGCCCAATAGGGAAAACCACCAACCCTTTCTATTTCTGCAAAATTATATTTACAAATGGTTTTTGCCTGCTCCTATAGACAACCACTGCCAAGGGATGTCCCTTAGGTTACTTTGACTTGGAACAAGCCCTAAACAACAAGGGAAAGACTAAGAAAAAGGGCCTCAAGGTCAGTGATAACCCAAAAGAGGGAGGTCGAGCCTTGGATGAAGGCTAGTCAAGGTCTGTTTTGGACCTTAGGAAAGGTGCCAAGGTTGAGGGGAAGGGAACCAAGGGTATATACCAGCAGCAAAAGATGAGGTCGAAGCTTGGAAAGGGAAGAGAGGGGTGGGACGTGGCCGATGGGTGAAGGAGAGGTGGAAGAGGTGGGTCGAGGCTAGGAGAAGAGAGAGGAGGGGGACCGAGCCCTAAAAGAGCAGTCTAAAGGTAATAGAGGGGTGGTCAAGCTATAGGAGAGGGCTAAAGAAGGTGGTCGAGGGAGAATAAATCTAAAGCGGGGGTATTGGGCAGGTTAGGAAGGAAAGGCGAGGGAGGCAAGAGAAAAGGTGAGGGCTAGGGGAGGAAAATAAGGGGCTATTTTAGGGTTTTATGCAACTCTAAACTAACCCTAGATGTTAGGTTTTGAAGAGAAAAAAGTTTTGGGACAAAAGGAGAGGATTATACCCTAACCCTAGGGCGTCTAAGGAGGTGACTAACCTTCCTATTGAGAAGTCTATCCTAGGTTTGACAACAAAACCTAAACGCCTAAGGCTCTAACCCTAGGACTCCTATTATGGATGTACTTCTACAAACCAAGGTGACTAAAGGTTGACGAAAGACCTAGCCAAGACAAAATCCAACTCTAATGGCTACCATTCAATCCATAAACATCAATGTTATCAAAACCAAACCGATGATCGAACCAGCAAAGCCCAAAATGTGAACCAGACCAAAACCGAAAAAAAAAACCGATCGACTAAAAAATACATAAAATATTCATATTTTGTAAAAAAAACATATATATTCATGTGCATACATATCAATCCAAACCATTTGTGCTCAAATATGCAAAGTTTCTCATATATATAGCATCTTTGGGTGCAAATAATCAAAATAGCACCGAGTGCAAGCAACAACCCAATTAAGTGCATCAAAATGAGTTTGTAAGATCCTTCGACGATCTTACTACTATAGATATCAAAGTTAGACTTGTGTTTGATCTCAAAACAATAGTGAGACAAGAAATATAAACCCCATGGTATAATACTTATGTTTTATATTCAGCTTTTGCTAAGATAAACTCAGTTTTGTCAACAATACTTACATCAATTTAAAATTTTCAAAGTACTCGAAATGTCAAGAATGAAGCCACAAAGGGTTTGTAATTACAACCAATATTAGTGAACCATGGTCCATATGACACCTGCAAATATCAATCTCAAATTGTATACATCCAAATGACAGTGGTGGGTAAGAGTAACTGAAAGATAATTAATGAGTACATTCAAACTTTAAGTGTGTTAGCAATAGCAACCTGCTGAATCACAAATTTGGTAAGCAAATTTGCATTGAGATGTGGCAAGTGTAGACTTGTTACAGAAACAAAAAATGCAACAATGACTCAGACCAACCTTCAAACACAAGGTTAGCGTTCCAATTTACAAGAGGAATTATGACAACGATATGGCTGATGTTGAAAATGTTCTATGTTAGTTCAACTTCAAAACCATGATCCATCAACATTTAAACCATTAAACAAATGAAACCTTTTCACATATGGCATCTACCAAACAGATAGGAGGGTGGAGTTTGGACCGGTCAATTCCATACGGAACTGAACAAAACCAATCAGTTCGACGGTTTTTGTCCGATTCCGTACGAAACCGGCCAGTTCAAAGCCGGTCTAAATCATTTTTCCAGTTTTTTCGGTTCAGGTACCTAACCAAACCAGTTTGGCATGTGAAACAATCGGACCAACCAGGTTTACAGGTTCCGGTCTGGTTCCAATAACACTGATAAACATACATCATTTGTCAACATTTAACAAAAAGAGATCAAGAATAACCCTAGATACCCCCTTGTGCAAGTGTTTAGCCCAGTGTAGTCAGACTCTTTGAATACTCGCGAGTCTTGCCGAGTCTTGCCGAGCGACCACCAAGACGAGTACTCTTGACATACTCGCAGGGTAAACTCGGCACTCGCCGAACTCGTCATTTACTCGATGAACTTGTCACTAACTCGCGAGTTCGTTGACTGTTTGACCATCGCTTTTGTTTTTTGGAGGGAACGCGAAGAGGGAATAAGCCCCTAAAACAACACCGCTCTCCACTGTCATCTCATTGAATAGTTTGGCTTCCCCCGAGTTGTTCTCATTTGCCCCCTAGCTATTATCAATTTATCAATTGTCTGTGTGCTTGGAATTTTGGGAGTGTGCGTGCACTGAAAAAGGTCGCTAACACTGGTCTGAGCACCGAGGATGTGACTGGTCTGAGCATTTTCAATTTTTTATTGTTTTCATTGAACTTCTATACTTTGGATTTTATAAATGTAAGGCGATGACGCTGCCATTAGTAGTTTGGTTGAAGAATGCGATTGCTCGTGGTTAGGATAGGATGATGATAGTGTATTTTTTACAATTTGCTTTTTCATTTTTTTAATATTTTTAATAATTGTTAATTAATGAAATTTTCTTATTAACTTTTTTTTTAATACTTTTATGGTTTTTATAATTTGTAATTAATAATTATAGTTTGTGATTTCAAGTGGAAAACACTTCTCGTTAAAATGCATTGCTATGTATTTTTATCAATTTTTTGAATTGTTATATGCTTATATATTAAATTTTAATTTTTAATATATATGTTTATTTATTATTTTTTAAGTTATTACATTTTTAATTTTTTTCATATTTGTCGAGTCTTTGCCGAGTCTTATCCGAGTCACCGAGTCTGCCGAGTCCCAAGCCAGCCGAGTATTTGCCGAGTCCGAGTCTAACTACACTGGTTTAGCCAACAAATCATAGCATCACCTTTAGCCTAAGTCACCGGGTTCGACGATTTTTAGCCTTGAAAATTGAAATTTGGCAATTTTCTTAGACACCCGAATTAAGTTGATTAAATTCGACGAATTTAATCACGGTTTCAATTTTTTCGTTTGGCAAATTGCAAGGCGAATTAAAAAGCCAGAAAATCGGGGCAATTATTTATAAATCAGCAAAAATTTGTTTGAATGTCATTTTTCTCCCTTTACAGGGCTTGCAGGTAACCCTACTCTTGCGTGAGTTGCAGTCCGCAAACAGTCAAGCTTGGCATATTGCTAAGGCACCATATGTTTTGTCTCTTGCCCTGCTCCTACTGTGGTCGAATCTCTTGGTAAAAGGGAAACTTGCACATCTTGTTCATTGCATTCGGTAATCACACGATCCCAGTGGGAAAGTTCAATCGATGTTCACAGAGATGTGGACGCTCGTTGTTTGGTTCAAGCTATTCAAGGGGATGCCTAAGTTGGCCAAGATGATGGCTAACTTCCCCTTTACTCTATCCAACCTCTACCTTTGGTGGAGCTGCATCTCGATCTAGTGGTGGTGGGTCTCATTCTCGATCAACTGAGTCAATGGGTCTTGCAGCAGGTCATGAAAACAGATCTGCCACATCCAATCCTATTCAATGTAGACATGGGTGACATGAATTGGAGTAAGAACAACACAATTCAAAAATAATGGAAACACGATCTTAAGTTATATAAATAGATTGTAAAGTTAAGTTATGTATATATTGATATAAATTTAAAAATATAAAAAATTATATAATATAAATTTAACATTTTTATCATTTTAAATAAGTTATATTATATTGTGTAATAAAAATTATATTATTATGTTATTTCTCTGAATTGACTTGTTGAATTGACTATCAGTTCATTCCAAATAAGCTGCTGCGCGTGAGGGTTGAGATCGGCTCGACCTAGGGTTTGAGCTGCGTTCTTCTGAGATGGAGGCGCCTGGGGGAGGGGAGCCCCCCCCCCCTCCATGTTCGGATGAGGATGCCTTCTGGAGGCTCCTGTGCAGAGGCAAGAAGCCCTCTATCCCGGTAATTCCAAAATTCATTAAGAAGCTGGAGGAAATCCCTGAGATTGCTCTTCCTGAAGAAAAACCAATGAAGATAGCTCTAGCTCTGGCTAAGCGAGGTCTAGTGGGCCAGTTTATGGGCTTATGGCCCTCCACCAAGACGACTAATGACTGGATACAGAGAAATTGGAAGCCCAACCTGAAACACAGAGTAACCTGCTACCCTGTCGAAATAGGGTTCTTTGTGTTTGAATTCATCTCAGAAGAAGACCGGGACCTTATTTTCAGAAATGGGCCCTATTTCATGGGAACGCATGGGCTATATCTGAACAAATGGACTCCGGATTTCGACCCCTCAGTCGATCTACCCAAAGAAGTGCCGGTATGGGTTAGGCTCCCCAACCTTCCGGTGCACTGCTGGGATATTGAATCTCTGTAGAGAATAGGGAACGGAATCGGTCGCTTCATTGACAAAGCTGATAACAAGGGACAATATACCTATGCCAGAATCTGCGTTGAAGTTGATCTCGAAGCCGGCCTTCCTGAGGCAGTTAAATTAACCGTTGGATCCTGGACCCACTATCAGAAACTGGACTACGAGCACCTGCCTTTCAAGTGCAGGCACTGCCAGGAGCATGGCCACTTTCAAAGGCACTGTCCCAAACTGGCCACTAGGAAAGAAGACGCCGAAGGATGGCAGAAAGTAAAGAAAAGTAGAACTGCTACCAATGCCAAAAGCAAGGAGAAAATGGCCCAGGAACCCCCACCGGTTGGCAACTCAAAACCTAGTTGCCAAGAACCTCCCAATGAAGCTCCATCTCCTATACTCGTCCCAAAAGAGGAAGAAACACAAGCAACACAAGATCCAATCGCCCCAATCCCAAAATCTGCTGCTTCTAGTCAATCAAAGGAACATATCAGCCTGGGCTCGGAAACAGGAGCTGAATCCTCTAAGGAAGGAGACACTGAAGCAAGCAGTCCGTCAGGTTCTCCAGACCAGCCAAAGCGCGGACGGAAGACCGAAAAGAAAAGAAGAGGGGAGCAGTCCTACAAGGATGTGGTTCAAGGCTCTCAGCACACCATACCAGAAATGATGAATACTAGATCCGGGATGAAGCTAGGGAAGACTCCGAAAGGGGCCCATCCCTCTCACTCAGGCAAATAATGCAATTCGTCTCCTGGAACTGCAGAGGACTAGGCAGCACACTAAAGGAAGAAGCAATAAGAGATCTAGTAAGAACATCAAGGCCTGAAGTCCTCGAAAATGGAGGAGGACGCTCTCCTCCAAGCAAGCAATTCGTTCTGGAAGAAAGGCCCGGGTAGGGCTGTGAGCGCTAGAGGAGTCTCGGGAGGTTTAGCTACGTTCTGGGACTCTGCGAAGCTCGATCTAATCGAAGAAGAAGGTAACACTCACTGGTTATTTACCAAGCTTATTCATAAAGACTCTGGTCATCTTGTAAGTCTCTTTAACATGTACGTACCTGTCTCCCTTGCTGAGAAAAAAGAGTGTTGGGACTCTGTTAATTTATTTCTCAATCAACACAATACTGAAAACCTTGTAGTGGCTGGAGATTTAAATGTAACCCTTGCTCTGGCGGAAAGAAAAGGGGGATCCTTAGTCCGAGATCCGGCAAGAGAGTGGGTGGAAGCCTTGATGATGGACTGGGAGCTTGAAGATATCCCTCCTAACAGGGGGAAGTACACCTGGACCAATAAAAGAACTGGACCGAGACACATAGCTGCCCGGCTTGACCGCTTTCTCATTCAGTCCTCCTTTCTAACCCTAGGTCTTATGGCGACCTCCAAGATACTCCCGCATTACACCTCTGATCATAAACCCATTTCGCTCTCCCTGTCACGTGGGGAAAAGCTTGGTCCTATCCCCTTCCGATTCATCCCAATTTGGGTCACTCAAGAAGGTTTCCTTGATCTTGTGTCTGATTCCTGGAAGCAACCTGTGTATGGCTCCCCCTTCTTTGTCTGGGAAGGAAAGCTTAGAAGACTCAAAGCTGATCTAAAAGCTTGGGCTAAAGGTCTAAGCTCTCCCATGGCTGAAAGGATAAGAACTCAGAAAGCCCTAGAAAGACACCAAATGGCCTTAGAAGAAGCTCCAGTCACTCCTGATCTGATCAATCGGGAAGCTGAGCTTCAAAGAAAGTACCATAAAGCTTGCAGAGAAGAGGAAACATATTGGAGAGTCAAATCCAGAATGCTTTGGCTCCAAGCTGGAGATAAAAACACCTCGTTCTTTCACAAGCAAGCCCAAGCTAGGAAAAACTACAACTCCATAAGTGAAATTCAAATGCATGATCAAGTCATAAGGGACTTCGATGGTATCAAGGAGGCAGCCCACTCCTTTTACAAAAATCTCTATTCAGCCCCGGACCTGGATCCACGGACCCGAATAATTACCCTCTTTCAGAGATTCCAAGCTTGGTCAATGATGATGACAACTCAATGCTGAACAGCCCTATCAGCATTCGGGAAATCAAGAAAGCCCTCTTCAAAATGGATCCGGACAAAGCTCCAGGGCCGGATGGCTTCACTGCCAGGTTCTACATTGCTTGCTGGGACATCATAAAAAATGACCTGTTCAGAATGGTCAAGAAGGCCCAAAACTGTACCAAGCTAGGCGGCAGCACAAATTCCTCCTTCTTGGCCCTCATTCCAAAAGAAAAAGGTGCCAAGAACTTCAGCAGATTCAGACCTATCTCCCTCTGTAATACGGGTTATAAAGTCATCACTAAAATCATGGCCAACAGACTTAAAAGAATTCTGCCTAAACTAATCCTGGAAAATCAAGGTGGGTTTGTGAGAGGAAGACAGATCCTGGATAATATTATTCTAGTCCAGGAAGCCATTCATACCAGCTACAGGAAAAAAGAGAAGGGTATGGTAGTTAAGCTGGACTTGGCCAGTGCCTTTGACAGAGTCAAGCGTGATTTTCTATTTGCAGCCATGAGGAACTTTGGGTTCAGTCAGAACTTTATAGGGTGGGTCAAAGCCTGCATTTCAGCCCCCTGGATTGCCCCGTTAGTCAATGGCCGGCCCACCAATTTCTTCCAGGCTTCAAGAGGATTAAGGCAAGGCTGCCCTCTGTCCCCTGTTCTCTTTGTCATCCAAGCCTCCATTCTTAGCTACCAGCTGAACAGAAGGCTTCAAAACAGAACCCTCTCAAGCATCAGAATTGTCCCAAGGGTCAAGGAGGTAAATCACGCACAGTTTGCGGATGATACCCTTTTACTGGGAGCTGCCAACCTTCTTACAGCCAGGAACTTCAAAACTGAGCTGGATCTCTTCAAAAGTAGCTCTGGAAGTGAAATAAACTACAGCAAAAGTAAGATATTTGGCTGGAACTGTTCACCGCTAGAAATGCTGGAGATTTCTAGGCTTCTTGGAATGGAAGGCAATGCAACTTGGGACACCTTCAGCTATCTGGGCATTCCAATATTCAGAGCTACCCCCAAAGTTGCCCATTAGCTTCCTCTGCTGGACAAACTAAAAAATAAAATCCATGCCTGAGGAGCAAACTGGCTCAACAAAGCAGGTAAGGTTGTTTTGATGAATTTTGTCCTCACCAGTCTGCCAATTTATCAATGTTTTGTTCTTTTAGCCCCCAAAACGATAACCAATAAAATCAATGAGCTGCTCCGTCGTTTTCTGTGGGAAGGAGGTCGTAACTGTGAGAAGAAGATCCATCTGGTGAGCTGGGATAAGGTAATGAAGCCAAAAATGGAAGGGGGTCTTCAAATTAGGAACGTGGCCATCCAAAATCTTGCCATGGGTGGCAAAATCCTCTGGAATTTGATTACAAGAAAGAGAACCTGGAGCAAACAAATTCTATAGAAGAAATACTTCAAAGGTGACAGGCAGAGATGCCTGGAAAATCCCACAAAAACGCAAAAAGGCTCCCCTATTTTCACGCTGTGTAAAAGAGCCATCCCTCACTTCATCCCAAAGCTTACGTGGATTCCTGGCAACGGAGAAAAAATTAAAATATGGGATGACTCTATCCTGGGAGATCAGCCTCTCAACGAGCTCAGCGACCTTGAAAACATCAAATCGTGGCTTCCGACCAGCAATTGCACCACGCTATGGGACATCTCTACATGGAATAATGATGACCACGAATCCTGGGCGTGTTGGAATCTTGGAGACTATCCAGAAGATCTAGAGGTCGAAGCTTCAACGCTGTTGGGCCTGCTGCAAATGAAATCGCCCCATTCTGCCAAATCAAAAGACAAACGGGGCTGGGGGTCAGGATCTGGAATTTACACTGCTGCAGCAGGCTACGCTGCCATCTTGGAAACGCCTTGGGTCTCTCCAAATCCAGCACCGTGGAAAACTCTGTGGAATTTCCCCTCCATTCCCAAAATAGACATCTTTATTTGGACTCTTCTCCACAATAGCATCATGACCAGCGATAATCTCAAAAGGAAAGGCTGGGAAGGGCCTTCACGCTACTCCTTGTGCAATCATGCTGAAGAAACGGCTGAGCATCTCTTTATCAGCTGCGAGTTCACTAAGGAGGCCTGGAGGATTATGATAGGCTCTATTGCTGACAGACTGCCCAACACAGTTATGGAACTCATCAGCAACTGGAATTCTTTCTCTCCTTTCAACCTAAGCAAGAAAAACCTCTTCAAGCTCGCGTGGATGTGGACTCCCAAATTCCTGTGCTGGAAAATCTGGCTGGAGAGGAACAACAAAATTTTTAAAGAGGAAAGAAGACTTCCTCCTCAAGTTGTTATGAAAGCCCGGACTATGATGGCAGAAGCGCTTAGTTCTAAGCCTTCTATCAATAATTCGACCAAGCTCACTCCCGATGAAGTACGCTGGCTTAAGGAGCTCAATCTGAACCAGCAAACCATGGAAGCTCTAAATCCCCCTCAAAAGTTAAACTGGGAAATCAGGTTGGATGAACAGGATTTTATCAAGTGGAGGTCAGCCCTTGATGAATGGTGCCTCTTCTTTGACGGGGCCTCGAAAGGGAATCCTGGTCAAGCTGGAGGAGGTGGCATTATCCTCGACCCCTCTGGCAAGCTGCACCTGTCATACGCATGGGGCCTTGGACACGCCTCCAACAATCAAGCTGAGTTTCTGGCACTGTGGCAAGGCCTAAACCAAGCAAGGAAGCTGAACATCCAGAAGATTACTATATTTGGAGATTTCGGGCTAATTATTAAGGCGTTTCATACTAAGAAAGGGCCAACGGACATCCATCTTGGTCAAACGTACAAGAAAGTCCTTCTCCTTCTGACGCATTTCAGCAAACACAAGGCCTACCACGTGCTTAGGAATCTCAACAACCTAGCGGATGTTGAGGCCAATCGGGGCACCTCCTTGAGCAAGAGCCAGCTAAGTGTCAATGCAGGAATATCAAACCATCTGATTCCCTAACGCCAAGGCCCCTCTAGAATGCAACAATTCAGCTATAGCAGATTCCAGGAAGATTTGGCCCAGCCAGGTTTCAGCTTCGTGTATTTGGAGATGAAGTTTAAGAAAATTATTCTGAATAAGCACTGTAAGGGCCCTGGCAGCCTCTTTGCCAGTCTTTAATCAAATTTTAACCGTTTTTGTAAAAAATAAAAATAAAAATTATATTATTGAAAAAAAAGTTGGGTAAGTTATATATATATCATAGTTTTAAAAATCAAAATCGGACTCGGAATCGGTCGAGGGTCAACTCGGAATCGGTAATGAATCGGTCATAAATCGGCCGATTTGAATTTAATGAATCGGTTTGCTAAAACATACATCAAATATTTAAATTTTTTTGAGAAACAACATTTTCAAGATTATAATCCATGATTCCAAGTCATTGAAGACAAAATAACCAAAATCTGCTCATGTATATACCATATAAGAGTCAATATATCAAAATAGCACAAAGTGTACTATAATCTGCTCATGTATATACCATATAAAAGAAATAATATGAACTTTTGAAGGGGACCGGTAGATGTTATTTGTAGTTGGGTTGGGTAGTTAGGTTAGGGATAGGTTAGGTAGATAGGTTAGTAAAATATAAAATATAAAAAAAATAAAAAACAAAGTTAAAACTTAAACTTTAAAAAAAAATCAAAAAAAAAAACAGTAAATTGCCAACCGGCCCAGTGAGGTTCGAAATCGGTCGGTCAAACCGGTTAGTTACCGAACCGGACCGGTTTGGTTACCAACTAGCCGGTTCGGTAACTAACCGGTCACAGATCCGGTTTACTTGCCGGTTTGAACCGGTTTGGTACCGAACCGGTGAACCGGCCGGTTCCGAAACCGGTTAGTCCAATAGCCAAAAGAAACATTTAGGCACTAGTTCTTCATTTCCCAACAACAAAAATATTAATTTTAAAACACATTTCCATCTTTGTATTTTGGAAATTATATTTAATTTTATGTTTTGAATGTAAAATAAAAGATTAGTTTAGGGGAAGGTTGATATTACCATTGCATACACCTATCTAGGGGTTCAATTTTAAGGGCCTAGGTTTGTGTTGATACAGAATCTCTGACCTCAAGTGAGTAAAGGGTTTGGATACCTCACTCTTATAGAGAGCTAATGTTCCCAACACCATTTTCAAGACATCTCGTTCAAACTAGACCTCATGAACTCCATCATCAAACCCATAGTTTTTTATGATTCAAAGGCTTGGGAACCTAGCCTTCTCAAGTTCGATTGAGTCCACACAAATAGAGTTAGACCCTCTTGCTCTATTGCATTATCGAATGCAAAAGGATGATTCGCAACCCATCATTCACATAGTTTGCAGCACACCCCCCTTCAGACTATCTTCAAACTAGTGGTGTGACTACATCATCTCCAAAGATTCACCAACTCAACAATTGGCAAAGGACCACTACCCCTATCTTGCGTACCACTCTTCAAAGCTCTCTTAGACTCTATTATGACTCCACTATGACTCTTCCTATTCACCTAACTCTTCACGTGAATAGTAAAGATAATACAATGTACTTTTACCAAAATCCCAAGGATTAGGTTCCCATCAACTCCCTACCCACTACCCTCATGAAATGGAATGTCCCTCATTAATTATGGGGCCCTAAAACATTATATTCTATACAATACACAAATTGGAAAAATTTGCCAAAACAAGCTTCCCATCATTTGCCCTACAATCATGTCTAAACCATCTTTGTCTAAAAAGAGGTTGGAAAAAGGGCTTCCATAGATGGTTAAAACTTTGGGACATCCAAGACAACATAACCCTCTTCCACGATGAAAATAAAGTGTATAATTTCCTATGGAGTGATGAAAATATCTAAGGTAAAAAGAAAACTATACTTATATAAAAACACCATCAATCCCAAGCTTGATCATCCTTCTTACCCTAAGGTTGAAAGACTCAGATAAAAAATGATCATTGCTAAACTAAGAGGAGAGTGAAGATGCAGCACATTTCCTTCTAAGGTGCCATTTATACCAATATCTGCAATCACAACTTGGTTCAAGGAATCCTCAACTAAGACAACCAAAGTGAGCTTGGAGATTTTATTGTGAATTTAAACTCACATCAAAACAACTGTCTAAATAAGTAGTTTTACAATTTTAATTTGTTAGAATTCTCTGTTCCCTCTCTCTTTGTCAAGTTGTACAAACAAAGCTGGTCCAAAGATCATTAAAAGACATAATCAAAATCATCATGACCAATTTCATGGTCACGACTCACCCTTTGCCTCATCTACTTGCCTTGATCCTCCAAGTGCATTATTAGTAAATGCCAAATCGACCAAAAGCAGCCCACAGAAAGTACCAAATCAAATCCAAGCTCGCTCTGAATCAACTCTCTTCACCAAAGCTCTGTGATCTCCAAATGCTCACAAATGATCAATGAAAAGAGTGCGAGGCAAATGGAGGAGCATCACTATATAACCTTGGATGAGTGTTTAGGAGGGGTAGTTACTTTTTTGGTTTTGGGCTTTCTTTTAATTTTTGGGCATATAAGTGCCACTGGTTGGAGCAGTTGAAGCCAAACCGAGCCAGTTCTTAAACAAATTGGCTGGTTCAGTCAAAAAGCGGGCAAAAACTGGTTCGGTTTCTGTTCAGGGGCCAGTTCTGAACATTTTTGTAGACCAATCTGGACCGCCCAGTCCTGATAACATTGATCTGGATAGCAATAATCATGTAAAACCAGTCAAGTGATAAGATGTTGAATATCGAACCCTGTACAGAATAGCTTAGCTCAGCTGTGTAAGTATAGGCTATAGCATACTTGTAAATCAAACTTGTTTTAATGGAGTTTTTGTTAATTTATCAAAAATAAAAACTCCACGAGGTTTCACCTTTTTACCACAACTTACCAACCCCAGTTTGCTTTTTGTTTATTTTCAAGAAAAAATCGTAATTGAAGCACAGGAAAACTACCAATGCTGATGGTCTCAGCAATCACCGCATAAAACAAGTACCACAAATCAAAATGAAACGCCACATAGCAAGCAGAAGACAAAACCCAACAATTTTTTTCCAGATATTTATATACTTAATTAGGTTCATAATTCGGTCGGAGTATGAAGGTGTCCCATCACTATGAGGCCAGAGTCAAATTCCGAAGCTCTAAAACACAGGAAAATTGTCAGCGCAGGCAATTTCAGTAATTCCCAACATCTACTCTCTCAAAAAACAAGTACCCAACTACAAATATGAAACGCCAGCCAATACGCAGTAGACAAACCCAAAAACATATTTTTCAAGACATTCATACTCAAATCAGATTTGTCATTTTCTTCGCTATTTGAAGCGATCCTATCACCATTAGGCCAAACCCATTTTATTTTTCCTTTTGATGGCTTTTTCCATGAAAATTAAGATCCTCAACCAAAAATCAAACCCTAAAATAACTAAACCCTAAAATGCTGCCATGAATAAAAGAAATTAAACAATAAAATATTTGAATTACCTGCACATGTCTTCTCCTTCGTCAATTTATAGATCAGCACGGAGATTCCAAGGGCATGAATGGCTTCCGCTGCTACAAATAAATTATCGTGATCATGAACCACCAATTTAAGGAAAAGCAGTGAAACAATGCATGTTATTACAGCCAGAAAACCCTTAATTTTGGGGGGCTGCCTTCTAACCCATGATGATAAAACATAAACAGGATTCTTCGATCTTCTAAGCGGACCCATGAAGCAACTGAGCTCGAACCTTCGACCTCTGATATCTTGAATTCACAATCGATAGTCTGTGGATTGAAGCTTGCGTCGTTCACGTATCGTTTTCACCGAAAACGCATCGGGTTTTCGCATAAACAAACTGACGAGCGAAAACCTTTTTTAATTACTCTTCGATCGGTGATTTTTAGGGAATTGCGGGCCAAATCATGCGACAAATACGACAATTTATGGTGTAGGGAAAATCAAAGTCCTTGCGAGATCGTAGCCGTTATTTCGTTGACTGGACGGCCTAGATTCCCACGTCATTGCCTGCTTCGAGATGGAGAGCTCGATTGGACCAAACAGCGAGTGGAAATTTGTTCCAGGGAAAAATGACTAGTATGGGTTGTCATCTTAAAATCAGCGGAAATCCAATTCTTTTATGTTAAAAAAATTATTCAAATATTGATTTAGGTAGATTTTTTCTTTTTTGTTTTTATATTTTCGTAATGAAGCATTTTATATACATTAACACAATTTAGTCCACTTCAAATTATATCATGTATTTATTTAGGTCTTTATTTCCATGTAGTGAGGTTGAGGTCCTGAGTGTATGTATTTGGGTTTCAAGAGCATTTATTTAGGATTGATGGCATGAGTAAGGGGTTGAATCAAGATGTTCACTATTTAGCTGATAGTTTTGATTATGTGTCTTTCAAACACATTTACAGGGAAAGAAACTTCAAAGCAGATACTTTGGCTAAAGTAGGTGGCAGCTTACTTGAAGGTTTTTGGAGTATATGTGAATAGAGAGGGGCAGAAATTATAGAAACTTTTCAGGTTTTATAAATGTGTTTCTGTGGGCTGGCTGATTATGTAGTTTGTAGGACTGTATATTCTTGATTTTGGTACATGCTTATTGTTCTTATATGATAGATTCGTATGACTACTATGCTCGAAATGTTTTTGGAGATATTTCTATTTGGAAATTCTGGATTATTTGATTTTGTTCCACCCTTGAGACATGATGCCTTGGCTGATATATTATGCTTTTTTGCATAACTTTGGTGACTTCAAGCAACATAGTTAAGAGCTTGATAAGCGGGTTGTTCTGGCCTCTTCTGATATGGTGTTGACATGGATAAACTTTATTTCTTTGGATGGTCTGGAAATGGCCAATTTATTAGCCGCTGATTTTTTGCTCAGCTTATGAATTACATTCATTTATGAGACCATTTCAGCCAGCTTGTTTTGCTCTGGTTATTTTGCTTGTGATCACTATGATTCACAGTTGATCTGACCTGAATGATCAGGAATGATGACAAAAGTCTGCTAAGATCATACTGATTTGATTGCATGGCATTCTGATATCTTTTCGAGGATATCTTGTATGTAATGACAACTTTACAGTTGGATCAGTTATGGATATGGTAATGGTTTTTGTGCTCCTCCTGAGGCAAATATTGTTATGTAATGACAACTTCATAGTTGGATTTTGTATAATGGACTTTGAGGGCCATTTGCTGAAAGTGAATAAAATATTTACGATTTTTTTCTTTGGAAAAAAAAAAAAAAAATTACGAAGAGAGGACTTTTTTCATACCAGTTTGTAAGTTTAAGGGAGTTTTTGAGCTTACCACTCGATTGTTATTGTTGATTAACTTTCTTTTCTTTTCTTTTTTCTTTCTTTAAAATTTTTTTTTTTTTGCATCCAAGGCATTTTATTTATTGGGTTTTTTTGTTTTGAATCTAAAATTCTGATGAAAAGATAGGACTAGAGAGAGGACAAGGTGGCATAGGAACAAGCAATATAATCATAGCTTAATTGTGTTAAAAATCAGACCTCTGTTCACTTACAGATTTCGTCAAACACTTCATAAACCTCGATATCAGGCCTCAACAGTAAACCACAATCAAGCACATTAATTAACCATTCAATGGAACTATCCTGTAGGTTGATATACTGTTTATAAAGCACATTTAGCAACGGAAAAACATGAATAACAGCAGACTGTAATACACATTTAAAACACAGTATTTTGGTCAAATAGACCCTGGAAAAACCCCCTCAACCCCTGGGGGAAAACTAGCATGCAGGAGAAAATTTTATTGAGCTTTTGAAAAAAAAATATCAGACATCAATTTACAGTCAAAATATAACTTATCTTGACCAACGCAAATAACCCAGTAAAATGTTTTGGTTTCCGTGCTAATGCTGCCTTGATTTCTGTGCAAATCCCTTCTCGGAAAATGTGCAGAAATAAGTCACTAACAGTCCTCGATTTCTGTGCCTGAGAGCATTAAATGCAGCCCTCGAAATCTGTGCCAAAATAGTCAACAAAAGTATTGTACGGACTGCATTAAATGCATCCATACGGCCTCAAAAAACGTGTTGTTTTTCCTTGGGAAAAGTGCCAGATTTCTTCCTCGAAATCTGTGCCTAATATTCTTGAAAAACGAGCCCAAAAACGTACTGTACGGACCTGTACTTTCTTCCTGAAACTTGGGTCTGCAATAAATGCAGCAGTACCTTTCTGGAAATGCGTGCCAGCAATAAATGTTAGCCGTACTTTTCTCGGTTTCTGTGCAACAGTAATGGTGGCTCCTTGATATTCAAGCCAACTGAGAATCACTCCCAGCCCTGTCTGAAAATCGTGCCCTAGCTCTCCTTCAGCTTTCTCCTGCAAAAAAATGTGCTTCTCACACTTCTCTCCAAGCTCCTCTCTTGGAAATCGAGCCCTCTCCAAGCTGTTTTCTCTTGAATATGTGCCAAAATGAAATCTCATGTACTTTATTTACCCTATTAGGGTTATTCTCATGACTTTTCACCTTCAACGGACGAGATTAGATCTTGGCCAAGAGATCTATGGCTGGGATCTAATCTTTCACTCACTTAAATCTCATAAGTGAACTTTACATGAAATTTTTCTTTTTGAAAAGTCACATCACCCTAAATATTAAAAGTACACTTTATGACTTAAAGTCACTTTAAAAACATATTAAAGTGAAACTCACTTTTAAAACATAAAGTCACATCAAAAAGGTACTTTAATAAAAAACACATTTACTAAAGTCACTTAATGAATATAAATGAGACTCCATAGTTAATCACCCCTGCACCTAGGCACCTGATGCAGGAGTGCCACTGAGCTATCAAAAACTAACACTCCCTCTTAGCGAGGGAGGTACTACTGTCATCAGTTCCACCTGGATATCTGCCTCCAATAACTGAAGCTCCCTCTGAATCTGAATGCCTATCAGATCTCTGCACTGGAACAACTGTTGAAGGTCTCCGTCTGACAACTCTGAACTGAGAGTTCTCCTCACTCTCCTGCTCATCCTGAAGAACCATCTCATACCAACTCTGTTTCCTCACAGAGTTGGATGAATCCTCCATACTGACAGCCACTGCTGCTGCCACTGAGTCTGATCTCTCACCAGGCTCACCATCCACCGGATGACCCAAAACTCGGTACATCTGGCCATCACGGATTCCAAGTAGACTCGCTGCACCCAGGCCCCCACTCACCGGATATATATAAACATGCCCACTCACATGAAGAACCGCGTATCCGTCATCCTCCAAAGCTGAAACTGAGACCAAGTTCCTCTTCAGCTCTGGAACAAACAACACATCGCCAACCTCCAGATAACCACCAGACTCGAGT
>LPNX010291769.1:75535-125784 GCA_001517045.1 Pseudotsuga menziesii
AATGGCTATGGGATCAGCCACGGGAGGAGCCACTGTGGTACTAACAAAGGCCCACAACTTGTTTTCCTTGAGAACAGCTGTCATCCGTGCTTTCCACTGTAAGTAGTTGGAAATCCCTTCCAACCTATCTTCAAATCGGATGCAAGCCATCATTCTCTTTTGCTCTTTTTCCAACAAGGCACACTCTGCCTTCTTTGACCAAAAAAAATCAGCTGTACTAAACCAACACTTCTCTGCTCACTCTCAGAAAAAAAATAATAGACAGCTATTACTTCGCATGCACTAGTGTCTTAAAAAAAACCAGCACTTCTCTGCTGCCCAACAATCTGCTGAAATCTCAGAGCCCCAGCTCTGATACCATGTTAAAAATCAGACCTCTGTTCACTTACAGATTTCGTCAAACACTTCATAAACCTTCGATATCAGGCCTCAACAGTAAACCACAATCAAGCACATTAATTAACCATTCAATGGAACTATCCTGTAGGCTGATATACTGTTTATAAAGCACATTTAGCAGCGGAAAAACATGAATAACAAGAGACTGTAATACACATTTAAAACACAGTATTTTGGTCAAATAGACCCTGGAAAAACCCCCTCAACCCCTGGGGGAAAACCAGCATGCAGGAGAAAATTTTATTGAGCTTTTGAAAAAAAAATATCAAACATCAATTTACAGTCAAAATATAACTTATCTTGACCAACGCAAATAACCCAGTAAACTGTTTTGGTTTCCGTGCTAATGCTGCCTTGATTTCTGTGCAAATCCCTTCTCGAAAAATGTGCAGAAATAAGTCACTAACAGTCCTCGATTTCTATGCCCGAGAGCATTAAATGCAGCCCTCGAAATCTGTGCCAAAATAGTCAACAAAAGTACTGTACGGACTGCATTAAATGCATCCGTACGGCCTCAAAAAACGTGTTGTTTTTCCTTGGGAAAAGTGCCAGATTTCTTCTTCGAAATCAGTGCCTGATATTCTTGAAAAACGAGCCCAAAAACGTACTGTACGGACCTGTACTTTCTTCCTGAAACTTGGGTCTGCAATAAATGCAGCAGTACCTTTCTGGAAATGCGTGCCATCAATAAATGCTAGCCGTACTTTTCTCGGTTTCTGTGTAGCAGTAATGGTGGCTCCTTGATATTTAAGCCAACTGAGAATCACTCCCAGCCCTGTCTGAAAATCGTGCCCTAGCTCTCCTTCAGCTTTCTTCTGCAAAAAAATGTGCTTCTCACACTTCTCTCCAAGCTCCTCTCTTGGAAATCGAGCCCTCTCCAAGCTGTTCTCTCTTGAATATGTGCCAAAATGAAATCTCATGTACTTTATTTACCCTATTAGGGTTATTCTCATGACTTTTCACCTTCAACGGACGAGATTAGATCTTGGCCAAGAGATCTATGGCTGGGATCTAATCTTTCACTCACTTAAATCTCCTAAGTGAACTTTACACGAAATTTTTCTTTTTGAAAAGTCACATCACCCTAAATATTAAAAGTACACTTTATGACTTAAAGTCACTTTAAAAACATATTAAAGTGAAACTCACTTTTAAAACATAAAGTCACATCAAAAAGGTACTTTAATAAAAAACACATTTACTAAAGTCACTTAATGAATATAAATGAGACTCCATAGTTAATCACCCCTGCACCTAGGCACCTGATGCAGGAGTGCCATCGAGCTATCAAAAACTAACAAATTGCACAATATAGCATAGAAGTCATTGGGAGTAGCAAAGAGCAATGATGTTGGAAGTTGACAAGGATTAGATAGCAGGTTAGATCCCATGAAACCAAGGAAGAGATGGCAAGAGGAGCATGCCATCTAGTCGAAATTAAGGGAAAAACTATGACTCAATCAAATTGGAATAAGTTAGAAGTAACAAATTTGGAAGAGTTCTGCATGTATTGTCCGGCCTATGGGTGAACATTATACAATGTAAAGGCTTAGCACTATGCAAGGTTGATGTTTTGATACCAGGTAGTCAATAGTTGCTAGCAGATAACTCCTTGTCATGAGATGATCTTTGTTGTTTAATGTAAAGCATATCCAATGTATTATATCATTATAAATATTAATGGAAGAAGATCTCCTTTAAAAATTGTGATTGCCCTCTATTTATATGGCAATTATATTGCCTTTTACTATTTGGTAACATAGTTCAAGAATGAGATTGATTATAATTGATTCATGTTACATCTACAAGTATAATAGTCAATTGGGTATAGCTTGAGTGGTTATGGGATTGAATGTTATCCTCCCCGCCTAGACTATATTCTCGTAAGTGACATGTTGAGCTCATAATGAGTTTATTATTCCAACAACTTTGAGCCATGTTGTTAATCAGCCTTGTGCCCTAGAGAATCAAGGGTTTACTCTAGGTACCATCCTTGAAATGAGGGGAAGTGCCATGTGGGCTTGTTTCAATATATTTACTTGGAAAAAAAGGTATAATAAATACAATGAATTATGTTGATTGATGTTTTCCTTGTATTATTTATTGTGGGTTGTGTTAAACTAAGTAACGATTGGGAAATCCCATGTTAGTGTATGCAACTGTTAGTCATGACTACCTTGATGTGTTAGCCCCATATTATTTCTAATCCAGGCATAATGCTTTGAGTGAGACCTTCCCTTCCTTATGGATTGAATATGCCAACACTTAGACCACGACAAGCCCCTTATGTTGGGCACCCATGCAGAATCTTGTCTGAAATTAAGACAACACGCGACTTTGTTGTTGAGACCCTTCACTGTGTATATGGCATTCTAGCAACATGATTGGTGAGAGTAACCCCAGGTTATATAAAGGATTGGTAGTGCAGGAAGATCAATCATTTTGAGAAGTAGCATGTTAAAGGCAATGATGACCATGATGGTTATGAATTTTTTTGGAAAGAGTTATCGTTGGTGTCGTTCCAATGGTTGAAAAGACTCGAGGAATATCCATGAGTAGCTCGTAAGAGAGGGAGATAAATTTGATGGAATATCTAAAACCTAGTTGTGTTGCAAAGGTTCAACCATGAAGTTGCAAGAGTAGTTTATTTTTTTATGAAAGTAACCATAGAAGGGTACATCATTGAGTTTTCGATCAAATTGAACCAATATTTTTCAAAAGTTAAGGAGTATTTTAGGAAGGAAGCATGCCAAAGGTTAGTGCAGGAGGTGGCAATGTGGGTGAAGATGTACCTTGCAAGGGAAGATTTCATGCCATTTCAACTTGACAATGATGGTTGCTTAAAACCCTACGCATGGGTGTGACCTAGGATGGGGTTGGAAAATGTAAGTAGGTAGGGGCATAATAGTGTCATGGAGGAGGCACGATGTCACAACCTCAACATCAAGACCGAGTGCACTTAACACATGTCAAAGTCTCATGAGGGCTTGACGAACATTGAGTTTGAAGCTGGGTGCACTAGACTTGAGGGGAACAACCTTAGTAGCATGGAAAGGGGCTCACTTCCCCTTACCATGGAGGGGCACTTGACTTGTGCAGGCATGGGCATGGCTTATGGTAGTGCATGAAGGGATGGCAAGAACATGGTTTCTGCATACTCCAAAAGGATTAAGTGAAAAAGGTCTTATGGAGATGGGATGGATGGGAGCACAAGACTTGGGGTGTGACGCGTTGAGTTGGACGCATGGACCCAAGGCACCCACTCGTTGGTTCAGCTTGTGAAGCCAACACTTACTTGCAGAGCGCGTTGTCCACTTGTGGGAGTTAGGCGCACATCAGTGTGGGCTCACTTAAGTTGGCATGATGGCTTTGAGAGCCCCTTAGCAAGGGCGCACCATATAAATACAAGTGGAGTGTAAAGCAAAAATCATCCAAATTTATCGAAGGAAAATCCATGAGAAGTTAGTCGAGAGAAAGTAGCACAATTGGGGCACAGTAGTAGCATGACTTGGGCGCAATTCTTCAGGACACAGTAGCACGACCTAGGCGTAATCTTTTGGAACATAATAACATGAGTTAGGTGCAGTCTACAGAGACATAACATGAGTTTGGCAAAGTATGTCAGGATGAAGTAGCACGAGTTAAGCACTGTTTCTCGAGACAGGTAACACAAGTTGGGCATAGTATGTCGAGATAGAGCAACGCGAGTTGGGCTAAGTTTGTTGGGTGAAGTAACATGACTTGGGCACAGTTTGCTAGTATGGAGTAGCACGAGTTAAGCACACTTTGTCGGGATAGATTAACATGAGTTGGGCACACTTTGTCGGGAAAGAGTAGTACGACTTGGACACACTTTTGGGAGCAGTTTGTCGAGTCATAATAGTGTGACTTGGGCACATCAGATGATAGATATAGTCAAGTTGGTTGGGTGAATTTGGTACTTAGTAGGAGTAGTAAAGTACACAAGGATTGACACATTGAAGAAGTTGGGATGTGCGTTGAGGCAGTTCCATGGACGCAACAAAGGTTGGATGTGCAAACAATGAGGAATGTCGTGGGACTTCTTAGACTATCTTAGACAGAGATTTGCATGGGCATTGCTTTGAATCTATTGTATTTTTGTGTATGAGTGTTTGTCGGGTTGAGCGCACTCCTTTGTTGTATCTTGTACTATATGTAACATTCTTCATAAAGAGTTTGGGTGCATAGTTTGGGCACCACCATACTTATGCATGCATTATCTCTTGTATATTGTTGGGTAAATTGTATTGTGGTGTTCATGTAATTCTTAATTGTATAATTTTCTAAGTGTCGAATTATTGTAGTGTGAGTGACTATTGAGTGAGTAAGTTGAGTAGGAGCTTACAACCACCTAATAGTTTGTAGTTCAAGGTGTAGTTATGAGCACACCTTGAGTGAAGAGGCGTAGTTATGGGAAGACCTTGAGTGAAGAGGCATAGTCTAGGTGTAATAGTCACAAATAGGCCAAGTCCTTGTAGACGAGGCACGACGTTGCTGCATGTTCCTTGGAGTTGAAAACAAAAAAACCGGGCCATTACTCCTAAGTTCGTGACACACGAGCTTTATAAAAGGCCTAGAGAGCCCTAAAGAGAGATGTGATAACAAAAAATGGTGGCTGGGTAAACTACTACAAAATGACAAATTTGTGAGAAAAAACAACTAAAAATGTATATAAACTATTAATTTGGGGGAGGTGACTAATAGTGTTATATTTGCAGTCACTTATAACATGACTAAGTTTTAGGCACATTTATCTTAATCATTTATTGGTTGTTCTCATTCATCAACTTGTATTATGTTTAGTAACGTAATTAGAGATTAATTGTCATTAACTTGTAGTTTATTTAGTTGTTGTAGTCATTAATTGCCATCAACTTGTAGTGTATTAAGTAACTTTAATAATTAGTTGTCATCAACTTGAAATATTTTTAGTCGTTTTATTCATTAATTTCTGTCAACTTGTACAATATTTAGTCAATTTGAATCATTAATTGTCGTCAACTTGTAGTATATTTAATCAGTTTCAATGATTAATTATCATCAATTTGTAGTATATTTGGTCATGATAATTATTATTGCTACATATTTTATTACTAGTTTAGTAATTGCATCGTTATTATATTTATTGCTACTTCAGTGGTTGTGTAATCATTATTGATATATTGCTTATTAGTCGCATAACATTATATTTACTATTGCTTTAATAGTTTCATATTCATTTATATGTTGTAAATAATTTATTAAATACCATGAAATAATTTATCCAATATGATCAATGAAACATATTTATACAATAATAAATAAAACTTGCAATATTAAAACATAAAGTCAACTAAGTGTCAACACAAAGTACATTAAATAATATTATACATAAAATCAATACAACTATATGTAAACTAATTTCATTAACTTGCAATATTAAAACATAAAGTCAACTAAGTGTCAACACAAAGTACATTAAATAATATTATACATAAAATCAATACAACTATATGTAAACTAATTTCATTAATGGATTACAGAATTATATATTTATACGTAAAATACATTTTACTATACATATAAAATCAACTAAGTGTGCAAGGGCTGCGTTAGTGTCCAACGAGTCAAGTACATGAAAATGTATATCAACTACATATTTTTTCAAATATTTGAAATTAGGCCATGTTGCACTCATGAGTGTCATTCTACAGATTATAGAAGGTGTTTGAATAAATTATATTAACACTTGTAATTGAAGAAAGGGCATACTCATCAAAATTGAATTCATCAACCAACATAAATTTGTCTAGTGTGCATTGGAACATAATATTTGAGTATTTTACCAATAATGAAACAAATAATTATACTTATTTAAACTGCAAAGATCTACATCAATGACTTTTCCAAATATTTCAACGGTTACTCATGTGTTAAACGTCCTTCATTCAAACCTCCTACGATGGTAACCATAGGTCGAGGAATTTCACTAAGTGGATTCTCCTTATCCATCGTTGTAGTCATATCCTTGGAGGAAAGCTTGTAGGCAATAGACTTGCAAAAACAATATGGTATATATCGCTTATTCCAAAGTGAGATTTCTTGATATGTTATTTTTAACAAAAAAAAAACCATAAAACTTACTATTAAGTGCCTACTATCTTCTAAAGTAAAATGAATTTTCTTCCCTGATTTGAAACTAATTTACAATTTGTTTACCATTTTAATCTACACATAAACAATAACCTAACCCATTAAGAAAACAATGTGCCAATAATCTTCTTTAAACATCTCTTCATAGCAATTGGATTAATAAAACACCTCGACTGAAAACTAAAATGTTTTAAAGACAAAAGAGATAATAATTGAACATACCAATAAACAAATTGTTTTTCTTTTAATTGGTAAATATGTCGGAGGGGAAGAGAACAATGTGTTGTGGTTCCTCAGAAGAAAGAACAAGAGATAAAGTGTGTCTCTAGATGTAGTTGATTCTGAGCTTACTTAGAATCCAACTCTCATCTCAACATAACATGCATTTGTTTGCCATCTTGTGGTTTAATTCTCAAAGGGGAATATTTCTCTCCCTTACACAGAGCTGCAATTACGTCATAGAATCACAAATTCACAACTGCTTTAATAACACGTTGAATTTCAAACAAGCAATAGATGAAAAAAAACACACCATGAAAGCTTTTCAAACTAGATTCTCTCATTTCTTTTCAATATGACATATATAGAGTCCAAATGTGGCTAATGTTCTTGCATGAAGAGCATAAAAAATAACCTAGCGCTATTAAAGCCAAAAAAAAAAGTGGACAAAAGTATACTTAATGCATTGTTTATATAACCTTATTCTAACTAAATTCAATTCAATGCCCATTAATTTAATGTTATTTAAATTGTACAATCCTTTAATTGGAATAAGGACCTAGATCTCAATGTGCTTCAAAGACTTCAAGGCAGTCAAATAAGTTCTTCAGTCTATATTGCCTTCAATCTAGTTTGTCAATCTATCTTGTCATAAAAGAGATTTTGCATAATTCCTTTGATATTAGATGTCTACATTAGGGATTTATTAACATTTTTAGATCCCAATGTGCTTCGGAGACTTCAAGGCAGTCAAATAAGTTCTTTAGTCTATCTTGTCTTCAGTCTAGTTTGTCAATCTATCTTGTCATAAAAGAGATTTTGCAAAATTCCTTTATGTGTATGGTTGATATTAGATGTCCAAATTAGGGCTTTATTAACATTTTATTTTTATTTTTGTTTAATTGAGGCAAATCCATATGTAATCCACCTCTAACAAAAAGTAAAAATATGATCCAAAGGCTTTCCTAATTCTTAAAATGGGTTGAGAAATGGTAGGAAAATTTCTGCTAAAATTTAGATATGAGATAAAAAAACTATTCAAAGAGTTTCAAGGAGTTTTCTATAACTTTTCAAGGAGTTTCAGTTATGTAATAGAAAACTCATGTGGGGAGGGAAGTTTCTTGTAGCATTTTTTTTTTGTAAATAAAACATGCATTACTATACAGAAACCAGATTACAGAGCAAAATACAACTAGAGCCAGCCCAAAATTAGGGAGGCTTTAGCCCAGTCCTACGGAAACCAATCCGGGACTTGATCAGAACTGATTTGCCAAAAAATTACAGAGTTTTCCCATAGCCTCCTGCATCCCCTAATATCTTTGTTCCTACTATGGGTCCCGATGCTATTACATTGCTTTCCCACCCACATCAAAATTGACAAATTGAGGGACCTGTCGCCACCCAGACCCCTATTGACAGCATAGTGCCTAATAACATACGAGCTACATCTATCTAAACTAAATAACACCAGAGATACATTAACAGAAGAGAAAACCAGGAAAAAGCACAGACTGGTAAGAGATATCATATCCGACCAGAGGGGAGCGAGCTCCAGCAAGGAATTGCTGCTGATGGGATCCCTGCAGCTGGTTGCTGCAAGCCAGACACAAGTGCTGATATAGAATTCATGGGGCCAGCCGTGTTTCGAACCTCCACCAATCCTCCTTCATCTGCCACACCACTACGGATGGTCTGCTTCCGAGGTCTAGCTATCTCCATGGCTCGACGATCCATAGGGTGAAACAGAAATCCCAAACGAGCAGCGAGGATGTCGAGCTTCTGGTGCATTGTGTGACATTCCAAGTTATGCTCCTTCCAGAAGGGTACATGTTCCAATTCGTCGTCTCTCTTGGCCTCCTCCATCATTGCCGAATGCCCAACCAAACGAACTGTAACCCAATACGTCATGAACATACGATCGTATGTTGAAGCGTGGCCAGCTGTGTTGCTTGGGTCCAAGACCCATTCAGTTACTTCCGCGTGAAGCTTCTCCCAGGGCATGGCTTTCGCCTCTGCCCAAAGCCCCCCAACCACCCTTTCAACCTTGAGCCTGATACTGAGTGCAACGTGTTCCTTGTAGAGGTCCACCTCCTCCTGAGCCTGGAGCTGGGTGCGGGTTGCTTGACGTGTATGGCGCTTGACAGGATTATCCTTAACCGAGGATAAGCCAGACACCTCCCCTTTGAACTGCCACTTGGGGGCCATTGGGAAATACTGCGAGGACAGGACAAGCAATAGGAGGCAAATATGGAGCACCCTAACAGGACCAAGCTCTAACACACAGCGCAAGACAAAAGACAGATACGCGATCCTGCTCTTTCTGAAGCCTAACTCGTCATAACAGAGATCAAAATTGCTAGAATAAAACATATGAACACTCGTGGGAACATTCCCATCTCTAACCATAGCCTGCATCATTCCCATCATGAGATCGAGATCCCTTGTCCTGCAGAGATAATGAACCCTGTCCGGTCGATGGTCCTCTCGCTCAGTGCTAAGCGTGGCAGAGCCGACGGCGAGAAACAAAATAATGGAGCAGTACCAGCTCCTAAGCTGGCGAGCATTAATGACAACGAACCCCTTTCGCATTAGCTAGGATGCATGTAGGCATGCTCGCGCCATCTTACTCCATCTGTCCTCCCTTCCATCTGATCGTCCATCTGTATTACCTCGGAGAGATCCCTCGCGGCCAAGTGGCTACATTGCTGGGCCCAGTCCTCCTCTTCATTACCGTCTAGCCTGTCACATCAGAAGCCGACTCCACACTCCATGCCAGCATTCGCCAAATAGTCAGCAACCTTGTTGGCCTTCCTTCTCACGTGGTGAAAAGAGATGGAGAGGTGCACATGGAGAAGAACACACAGTCGCTCCAATCTGTACACTAGGCGCCAACTAGGAGAGATCTTCTTCGTCGTTTGTCCATTCAGTAATTACTTGGCCAACATGATGAGAGTATTGGAATCACCTTCGATTATCGACGGAAGGATCCCCTCACTGATCAACACTTTTGAGACTCGAATGAGGCCTTCCAACTCAGCCGAATTGTTTGTATCCTGCCCTATAGCTCCCATGTACACCTTCTTGATCCTGCCCTCTTGATCACGGCAAAGGCCACCAAAACCAGTTGGACCTGGATTGCCACGAGACGCACCATCAAAATTCAATTTGAAAACACCAAGAGGAGGAATCGACCAAATCGCTGGGCTAGAGGGGGTGCACAGTTTGTCCCGATATCGCAGAGCGCCCAACAATGGTCTATTCGGCGCCCAGTTCTCTGCGATCTGGATTTCTTCCCTCGGGAAAATCTTATCTTGTTCGTGCCACTGCATGCACCTGATAGATGATAACAGGTTTTCTTGCACCGCGTTCCAAACCGCCTCCATATCTTTGCACTGGTCTCGGAAGATCCTAGCATTCCTCTCCTTCCAAAAACACCACATGGCCATGCCCAGGAAAGCATCCTAGATGGTTATGATAATGGGGTTTTTGAAGGCTCTTGGGCACCATTCTCTTATGGTCTGGGAGGGTTGGCCCCGATTCCTGTTGCTCTGTCGAAACTTCATCACTCCCTTGTCCCAAATTGTAGCTGCAAAAGGGCAGTTGTCCAGCAAGTGTCCCATCATCTCCTCCGCTTGATGACACAGACAACACTGGGATGGTCCAATAATCCCCTGCTTTTGTAGGTTTTCACAAGTGAGGATCCTTCCCCTGACTACTATCCAAACAAAGAGGGCCACTTTGGGCCACAAGTTGACAGCCCAATTTTTTTTCCAGATGTCATCCATTGCCACATTCCTCGATATCCTGATACTATAGGCCTCCTTGACACTGAAGGATCCTTTTGATGAATAGCCCCATCATAAGATATCTGGGCCTTCTTGAGCTTTGATCAAATGTTTGTTCAACTAGTCTTGGAAGGCTTCCTAATCCTCCTCACTCGTAAAATCAGGTTTCTCAGGGAAGTTCCACAGATGGTGATCCATTTGGACCCCCGGCCTCCACGATTGGTTCACCAAAATCCTGCCCCGTTCGGACTCCTATTGTTTGATGAGAGCCCATCGAGGATCCCTACCGAGGACGGGGAACTGGTTCCATGAATCTTCCTAGTACTTTGCCCTGCTACCATCCCTGATCTCCCAGAAACTATGCTCTTGGATAATTGTTTTACCCGCCATGGCTTTTAACCATATGGATGATCCACTAGGGGCTTCGTTGAAGCGAATCAGGAGATGTCTGGGTCTGTCCCTGGCATATTTTATACTCCACAATTTTGCCCATGGTTTCGATGAATGATTAACCCACCTCCACCAAACCTTGGCCCCGAGGATATCCGACATTACTTCAGGATCCCTAAGGCCTAAACCCCCCTGTTCCTTAGGTTTGCAAACATCCTCCCAGCTAACCAATGAGAATTTGGCCTTCTCCCGATTCCTCCCCCAGAGAAAATTGCGTTGAATACTCCGGATTTGCTTAAGGATAGCCTTTAGTGTGGATAAGATCGAGAAAAGGTAAGTCGGCATCACTTGTAAGATGGACTTGACCAGGATCGGCCTACTGGGAAAGTTAAGGGGGCGGAGCACCCAACTTGATAATCTCTACTTTAATCTATCCAACAGTTCCTGCCATGCTTCTTTTTTAGGCCTTCCAATCCCCAGGGGTACGCCAAGGTACTTAGACAGGAAAGCCCCTCTGGAGAAGCCCAATATTCTCAGGATATTCCTTTGGGTGGCCGGGGGAGTGTTGACAAAGAAAACCTGAGATTTGTTGGGATTGACCGCTAAGCCTGAGGCCTGAGCAAAAAGGTCCAGACTTTTTTTGAAGCTTCGAGCTTCTTGAACTGAAGGGTGCCCCATGAGCATAGTGTCATCCACAAATTGTTGGTGGGTCTGAGAGGGCGCCCCCTCATGCGCTTTCACTCCACGAATTGCCCCACTTTCAACCTGGGCCAGGATGAGGTGACTCAAGCCCTCAGCCATGAGGATGAAGAGAAAATGTGACAGAGGGTCTCCTTGGTGAATGCCGCAAGAAGGATGAAAGGAGGAAGTCGGGGATCCATTAAGTAGGATATTAAAGAATGGCGAGGAAACCAGGCCCATAACCCACTCAACCTAGTCGGGGGAAAAGCCGTAGGCTCCTAGCATCTTCTCCATGAATTCCCATTTGAGCTTATCGTAAGCTTTTGTTATATCTAGCTTAATCATCATCCCAGGGGATATTGAGATTTTGAGTGAGTGCAGCACTTCATGCACAAGAATAACCCCATCCAGGATTTGCCTACCTTCCCCAAAACCAGATTGTTCTGGGCTTATAAGCATCGGGAGGAGGGGTTTGACCCTGTTAGCAATGACTTTGGAGATGATCTTGTATATGACATTGCAAAGTGCTATCGGCCTGAATTTGTCGGGGGTATCCGCCCCCGCCTCTTTTGGAATGAGGGTGAGGAAAGTAGCATGGAAGGCTTTAAGGACCCCTTTCTTGGTTCTATATTCCTCCACAATGTCGAGCACATCCTCCTTGACAAGATCCCAGAAGAAATGGAAGAAGTTGGACGTGAAACTGTCTGGTCCAGGAGCCTTTCCCAGAGCCATTTGGTTGACTGCTTCCTCAACTTCTTGCATCCCAATGGGCTTATTCAGCATTTCATTATTTTCTCCAGTGACCAACCTAGGAACTAGCCTAGTTATTTGTTCAATGTCCCAGCTTCTATCCCTCCCGTCTTCCCTTAGAATCTCCGAGAAGTGTTGAGTGAGCTTAGCTTCAATATGCCTCCTAGTTTCCACTCTGTTTCCTGCTCTAGTCTTAAGCCTCTAGATTCAAGAACTGTTCCTATTTTGGATCACCGAGTTATGAAAGAATTTAGTGTTTCTTTCACCCTCCTTCAGCCATTTTACCCTCGCCTTCTGTTGCCCATACAACGCCTCCTATTTTTCCCTAACTTCCAACTGCCCCATAAGATCCTTTTCTTTTTTTTGATGTCCTCATTCCATCCATCTTCCATACCCTTTAAGTTGATGAGATCCAACTCCAGCAATAGTTGTTTTTTGTCCTAAAAAATGTTTCCAAATTCCTCTCTGTTCCATGTACGGATCTTAGCTTTCAGGGCTTTGAGTTTTTGCTGGAATCGAAACATAATGGTTCCTAGGGGGGGACCAGTTCCTATCACCATTGACTTACCAGGTCCTTGAAGTCCTTGTGTTCCATCCAGAAACTTTCAAAACGAAAGGGTTTCCCCCTAGGGGAGAAAGACCAATCCCAAAAGAGGCTGATGGGCCAGTGATCTGAGCTAGTCGTCGAGAGTACATCAGCCAAAATTTCCCCCGTACTATGCATGACGTTTTCTGACACCAAAAAACAATCCAGGCGGGAGGCCACCAAGTGCTCCCCTCCATGTTTATTATTCCACGTGAACCAGCCACACCCAATTTCCATGTTAACCAGCGAGCTCTGAGCAAGAAATTCATTGAACGCTTCCTAGTATTTGTCCAGGGCTCTTCTTCCACCTTTCTTTTCCTCGAGATTTGCGATCAGGTTGAAATCGCCCCCTAACACCCATGACCCCTACTTCGCTTGCTCCTGGAGCCAATTGAGGAAATCCATAAATGATTGCTTCTCAGGGAAACAACTAGGACCATAGATGTTTCCAACCGTTCTCTGGACTCCAGTATCCAAAAAGCAAAAGTCTGCCATTAGGGCAAACTTATTGGCCCGCCAGTTGGAGAATTCCACCAATCGTGGCTGCCAAAGGATAGCAATACCGCCCGTTTGTCCTACTGCATCGATAGCCATGACCTGACTTCCCTTCCAAATCTTGTCCTTTATCTTTGCGAGGCCCCCATTACTACATTTGGTTTCTTGGAGGAACAAAATATCTGGGGATTCCTGCTTAATCTTATGGTTTAATGATTTCCAATTCCTAGGGTTACTGCACCCCCTAATATTCCATGAAATGAGCTTCATTGGAAAACCTTTTTAGCTTCAGAGAAAGCCGCCTGGATCGTAGGATACTGACCGGATTCGATCAAATGCACTCCAACTGCTGCTATACGTTGCTTATTTGTCTTCCTCCCGCGACGCAGTTCCTCCTCTGGAGATTTCCTCTTACTGCCCTTCTAGGCGTTTGGGTCGATCCCCAAGCTTTCCACCACACCCGTTCGGATAATGGCTTCCTGGAGAATTTCAAGTTGACGTCTCAAGACATACCCTTGTCCCTTATTTCTACATTCTTCCTCTATGGAATCCAAGTCAAACACACCCAGATCCATGTCCTCCCCTTTGTCCTCCTTTGTTCCTTCCATCTGATGGGTTGCCTCAATTACTGGTGGTTTGGACGGGCCTTCCTACTGGTCTTCAGTCATCGGCACAGCCTGAATCTCTTCTCCCTCTTCTAGGGACGCTAACACTTCAAATGAGTTCCCTTGATTTTTCTCATTGGACATTGATTCCGAGCGCACCGAGGTCTTACCCCCCCCCCCCCCCCCCCCCCCCCCNGGCTATCTCTGGGGCAGTTTCTTCCCAAATGACTATATTCATGACAGTGCCGACATCTAAAGGGGAGTTGTTTGTAGTCAATAGGCTTAATCCATTCCTCATCTTCCCAGTTTAAACTAATTGCTTCTGCCGGTTCTCTAGATAAATCCATGTAAACACAAATATGGGAAAAGGCCGTATACCTTTGGATCCTTGTTTGTTCTGCTATCTTATGAATTCTCCCACGCTGTTTCCAATGTCCCGTAAGGTCTCCAAGTCCCAATATTTGCCCAGGAGGGATAAGAGGCGAATCCACACTTGGGCAACTGTCATGTCTTCTGTTTCTGGGTTAAAACGCTCCTTCCATGGCCGCAAGAATAGGCCAGCCGAGAAGAAGAAATATGGACCGCCCTCCAAGATTCTATCCCTGTCTTCCTGGTTAAAGAAGATAACGGTGAAGAAACCCTTGGAACCCAGTTGGAGATCGTAGTGGCCTTTAGGTTTCCACACCCCATTGATCCACTTGACCAGGTCTTTTTCCTTTGGCCAAATCCCCACAAACTTCCCTATTAGGGCATTTTCCTTCCAAGTCTCGATCTTGCCCTTGACTGCCTCAGATCTGATCTGAATCACGGGGATGGATGCCGTTCGTGGGAAGCAACCGCCACTACTCGCTTGTTTGCCTTTCCTGGACATAGGTTGAGACCCATCCCCCTTGCCGACCTCTGCCAACTCCTTCCTTCTCACACTAGGAGCCCCATCATCCTGAGCGAGCTCCCCTTTCCCTAAGGCCACCATGGCGCCCAGCAGGAGGCCAAGAATCCGAGCACTCAGCAGGGAACAACACGCCTTGACTAGCACTTCCGCGCTCCTCTTCAAACTCTCACCAGCCTCCTTGTCCCCCTATTCCTCCGTGAGTTGATTCATTGTGACGGAATTATGTATAGTTTCTTGTAGCATATTAGTCTTTATTGTTATTTGTCATTGTATATTATCATATTAAAAGTTGTCAAATGAAAGGTTTCTTAATATGTATTTAGATTATATATCTAGATTGTAGAAGTAATTGTGATGCACCCTTACAAAATAAATTGCACTCATTAGATTTACATTTCTACCATTTTTTAAAAATCACACAAGGTTATTATAGTTTAAACCCTATTATTCTATAATCTAATTTTATAAAATTGTTGATGTGACTTAAAAAAAAACAAATTGAAATTTTTTTATATCGCTAATTCATGTGTGTTAAGGGGAAGAAGATTTCATGAAAATGGTAGTAAATAGATTAACCAACAAGCCTTTTAAAGTTGCAACATTTTGAAGTTAAATGCAAGAGATATAATTAGCATGTCATAGAAATTAAAGAAATTTCAATCCTAAAGGCTTACACTTGTGATTTTTATCACAGAGGTAGGGTTTTGCAGGATGGAAACTATGAAGCATTAGATGGACTAGGGATACATGTATTTAATGTTGAGTTTTGTGCTATCAGTTGGTGATTCTTGTTTTAGGGCTTTTGGTTAAAGGAGATTCATCCACTCTCATCTTTGGGTCAGTTGTCATGTTTGATGGTTCTATTTCAAAGGAGAATTGGAGCATATATCCTTCACTATTAGTAGACCCCACAAAACAAAATATGTGTAACAATTTGCAATATTAAATGGGGTTGTTTTCCACATTTATAGCAAAATATATAACCCTGGGACCTGGAAAGTATTACATTACCCAAAAGCATATTTATAGCCAAATGGAGAAGCTAGCACTCCAAGGAGATACAAGATAAAAGATGCAAATACAACTTACCTAAAGTAAAATTGGGCTCTAACATGAGAGAGGTTCCCATTTTCATTTGACGTCTCGTATCAGTATAGATAACAACCACCTAAGATTCATATTCGGACATCATCCAGATATGTGTTGTTGAAATAGATTACATAGAACACATTTGTTGGTTGTTGTGCTCATTGGATAGATCTTGCAATTGTTAAAATTAGTAGAATTAGTGAAGGTGTCGTAGATCATGCCACATATGTTATCCTTTTCAATACAGTTCATAACTTTCACCTCATTCATATTTATGACATCACCACATTGCAATTGTTTGGTAACTTTGTTTGTCTCTTTCTTACCAGCACTGCATTGGGGATTGTAGTTGGGTTTCTAAGTATGTACATCATCAAAACTTTGTACTTGAGAGTGTTGGAAATGTTATATTCGTTGCATGAAAATTGACTAGCAAAGTTGATAGTTGACTAGTATAAGTCGACCAGAGTTGGAGTTGACAAACAATTGAGATCTAGTCGACCAAAATAATTGTTTGATCTAAGGAAAACAATTGGCCAACGCGAAGTCGATGGAATGACCGAAGCATCAACGAGAATTGACCAAAGTTGACCCAATCAAGTCAACTGTAACATAATAATTGAAAGTGGTTAGGAGATTATGGATTGCCATTAATGAGTAGTTGGTTGTATTGCATCTATAAATAAGATGTAATGATTATGCAAGTGTGCGTAGCATGATTATGTAATGAAGTGTGATTTATTGTATAATAAGTCATAGCTGTAAATACTTGTTGTGAGTGGTTGATTAATGGATAACTGGTAAACTCATTGATTTGCTCATTTTATCCAAGAGAGGGGTTATCAAGGTAATTTTTGTGTAATGTATTGATGTGTTGCTTGCCAGTATCTTATGTTTAATTGTGTTTAACTAGATGAAACAATTTACAAACCTACTGCAATCGGTATTAAAACCAACAGTTGGTGTCAGAGATGTATTTGGTTGCAACGGTATGCCTTTGTTGTTGAGGGTTTGGCTTGGTCTTGGATATGGGGAATACTTGTTGTAGTCGGAGATTTCTAGAAGTATTGATTTAACGTTAGAATGGATAACACGTTGAGGATAGTAATTAAAAAGTTTAATGGGAAAAAATGTAGAGTTTTGGAAGCTTAAAATAGAGGATCTTATCGTGGGTCGAGAACAATGGGTTGCAATCGACCCAAGCACGACTCATGTTAGTGTGTTGAAGGAAGATTTGAAAAAGATCAACATAAAGACAAGGAGTACAATTTGACTTTGTTTAGCATATTTTTTATTGTTGAATTTCTTAGAATAAGACACTTCAAAGAAGCTATAGGAAAAATAGGGGAACTTGTTCCACTCGAAATATTTGGTTAACAAGTTGTTCCTTTGGAAGAAGTTATATCTTATGAGGATGGGTGAAGCTGACTCAATCATGGAGCACTTGAATGCATTCAACACTATGATCAGTCAATTATTGTCCGTGGATATTAAAATCGCTGAGGAGGAAAAATGTATCAGTATGTTATGTTCTTTACCTGATTTATAGGATAGTTTGGTTGTGGCCATTAGAAGCAATAGTACCACATCGAAGATAGACAATGTGGTCGCATCTATGTTGTTATAAGATATGAAATGAAAGAACATGGAAGGTTCGACCCACGACTTTTTGATGGTTAGAAGTAAATCAGTAGACAAAGGAAAAGGAAAAGCCTCTAGTAGAAAGTCAAAGTTGAGGGGTAGATATAAGGCCAGATCTCTTGGTCCATCAATGAAACCAAGTTGGCAATGTGGTGAAGTCGGGCATTATAGATGGAATTGTAAGTCAACAAAAGTGGAGAAAGGAAAAGGGTATGAAGAAGGTCAATCGACTAATGGTAAGTCTTCGCAAGAAGATAAAAGCAACGTGTATTTATCCTCCACAAGTACACAATCGGAACATGACCCTTCGTTGATCGAATTTGGTGTATCATATCATATGATACCTCGCAGAGAGTGGTTCTGTGAGTATGATAACTTTGATAGCGTTGATATGCTACTAGGAGATGACTCACTAACCAATATAGTTGAACATGGTAAAGTTTGATTGAAGTAGAAACATAGAAGAATAGGAAAACTTCCAAGACTGATGCATATCCTAGGTTTAGCTCAATTACAGCCAATAAGATGGGGAGTGAAGTCTATATTTGAGAAACATACATACAAGATGGTGCAAGGAGCGATGGTATTGATGAGAGGAGTCAGAACTTGAACCTTCTACAAGTTATTGGGAAGGATAGACATCGACAAATGTGCTGATGTGATTTATCCTAAGTTCGACAGAACACCTGCTTGTCTAGTTAACTTGACCATGTTGTGGCATGAACGGATGGGACAAATAGGTGAGTAATGTTTGTATTTTATGCATAGTAAATGTATGGTAGAAGGTCTCCATTATTGTCTTGAATAAGTTGACTTATGTTAACATTGTATTTATGGTAGATAAATTCATGTAAGGTTCTCATCTAGTGTTGCTAGGACAAAGGACATGTTGAAGTTAATACATAGTGATGTGTTTGGATCTTTGTTGGTCCCTTTAATAGGAGGATCTTAGTATTACATTTATTTCATAGATGATTTCTCTGGAATGACATAGTTGTATTTTTGAGGAATAAATCTAAGGTTTTTGAGAAGTTTCAAGAGTTTAAATATCTTGTGGAAAATCGTACTAGTAAAAAGATCAAGGTGTAGAGAAATGATAATGGAGGAGAAATTTGTGGAAAGTCATTCAACCAATTATGTAGACAACATGATATAGATCAACAAAACATAGCTCCTTACACTCAACAAAATAGAGTTGTTGAAAGAGTGAACATAATGTTGATGGAGAAAGCGAGGAGCATGCTCAATGGTGGGGAGTCTCACAATAATTTTAGGCAGAGGCAATCGACACAACATGTTACCTAGTTAATAGGTTGTCATTAATGACTCTAGTTGGAAAGACTCCATATGACTCATGGGTTGTAAAAAATCCCTCTCTTGCACATTGTAGGGTTTTTGGGTGTGATGACGTTATGCATATCCCAAAGGAGAAAAGAAAATAACTTGAAAACAAGTCAAAGAAATGCATATTCATTAGGTAAAGGATGGAGTGAAAGGGCATAAATTGGGGAATCAAGCTACAAGCAAGGAAACTTACAGTAAAGATGTGATCTTCAAAGAATCTAGAGGCACTTCTAAGGATGAAGATATTAAAAGAGAAAAACCTTAAGAGCAAGAGTTTGAAATGAATGATGAAATTTTGGATTTGGGTGAGTTGATTGAATCTAACGAAGAGGGGGGACAATAGACTCTAGACGTCAGAAGGTCTAGTCAAGCAAGACAACAACCATAAAGTTATAGTCCACTTGATTTTCACTATACTTTTTCATTATTTTCCATAAATGATGATCCTAGGTTAGCAAAGGAAGAAATTGGCTCGAAAGCAAGTAAACTTTGGAAAAGAGCCACATAAGAAGATATGGAATCCTTTAAGAAGAATGATACGTAGGATCTAGTCGCATTACCAAATGGAAGGAAACCCATCGATAGTAAGTGGGTGTTCATGAAAACAATGAATTCAATAGGTCAAGTCGAGAAGTACCATTGAAATATTGTAACTTTGAAGGATATTCTATAGTAATTTTGTTGTATTCTCCTTCGGAGATGTTATTCCTCCATTCAAAGATGTCCTTGATGTAATTGGTCATGTAAAATTAATGAGGTAAACCCTCCATTGTAAGTTGGGGCAATAGTACCCACAAAAGTAATATATAAAATATATTTTGAGTCTCCCTTGGTAAGTGGACCCTAATTAGGGAGCATGCCCGACCTAGTTGGTTAGTTGAGTCACTCACCTAATGAATATAAATATGTGAGGTGCCTCTCTCATTTAGACACACCTTACACTCAAGCATTGTGCAATAGAGAGAGAGAGAGAGAGAAAGAGAGTATACTATGGAAGAGGAGCAACTATTCTTATTCTTGGGGTTTTATACTGTACATGGTTGGATTCTATACTGAGGAAGTTTTACGGAGTTTTCTCCCTTGTGGTTTCCCTGAGGAAAAATATTTGTGTTCTTTTGTGTTGTTGTACTTGTCTTTCTTTCAGTGATCATTTGCTTACGGTTATGATGTTAAATGTTTTAGATATTGTATAACCATTAAAAATATAACATGGTATCAAAGCCACCCTAAAAGAAGTCTTTGTGCAGCCGAAACACTGCTACAACTACAACTACGAAAGATTAGGGTTTCATGCCTGAAAACCCTTGAAAACAAAAACTAGTCATGTTGAGACTTTTGATATAACTCAAGTTTGGCGAAGTCTCAGGAGTTGAAACTTTTACAGGCTGAAGTTGAAATCTTTTTGTACCTTGTGTGAAATTTTCAATCTTAGAATCACTATAATATAGGAGACATGATTCCTCCAATGCACGGTTCAAGCCTTTCCCAGAATTTAGCCTTAAATAGGTGACCTAGGGAGAATTGCTATATCTAGAGCTAGGAAGGTGTTATCTCTAGGGTTGTTCATCCTGCTTATTTTTAAATTTTTGATTATGATTGGTTTTTATTGTTTTTTATTTTACTTTGTTTCATATTTTATATTTGATTTCTCACTATTAGGGCTTCTTTCATCACCTAAAAAACATCAAAATCTTCGTTCATAAACCATGAACCCAATGATGAACAAGAAAGTAATGTAGAGAAGCTGCTGCAGACTCCAGTTCGACAAACAGTTGTCTCCACTTCGCAAAATACACCAGATGCATGCTTGTGCTTTCCTCAGCAACCACAATGTCTTAAAGCAGGTTTTGTTATGGCCACAGACTTGGAATAGTTATGCATCGAATTCTACAACAGATATGTTCCCAGGACCAAGGCTTGATTACTTGAAATCATCGATCTGATTCAGCTCATGTATGGTTATTTGACCTATTAGGCAGTAGCGGTAAATCAAAAGTGTGGCTTGAATATTTACAGAAATCTTTGGTAAAAAAATGGTGATTCAGAGAGCCTGTGACACTAGAAAGAAAATTCGGAGAGCAATTGAAGACGCCAGGCATTCCATACTTCTTCATTTCTGCAAATTCCTTTATGGCTTACTTTGTTGATTATTTTATTCATCCCCATTAAAAAACCACAGCCACGGGAAGTTGTCATCTATAGCGATGGTCTCACTAAAGCTGTATGAATTTAGAAGATGACATTGCCTCTTTCACTGTCATGGCCATCAAAATTAGTCAAAAGGACCTAAGGGTTATGGATGCTCCAGCACAATCTGATGATGAGAATGTAGTTCAGTTCCCCAACGCAGGTGAAGATAATAAAAAAATCTTAATGGAGTGAAGTCAAGTTCAGAAAGTTACAGCATTGATTTACGTGACCTCTGACATGACGAGAAGGGTGTTAGTAATGATAGGTATGACTTTTTACAGGCATGTTTCAAAGAACACCCAGAGTGTGCAAATAATAAATATAAGTCCAATCACGCCTTAAGGAATGGGGTAACGGCTTCATATTTACAGGTTATATGTTTCGCCGGGCTTCATTCATTTTTGAAAACAACTATTGTGACTCGATTTGTAAAACAATGAAATGTAAATATAGGTCGTGGGAGATCATTGGTTCGAGTTCAGTGAAGGACGTTCCCCTCGTGGTGATAGATGATGCATTCCATCGGTTTTATGTTTTCCTTATTTCCCTGAAGTGAGAACGAGATATCTTCCATGTTCTATGTATTATTTAGATTGTGGCTTTAGCATGAATGTTCAGCGTGGTTGGACATTAAGCTCAAAAATTCAATTTTATATGACAGCATTGTTCATTGTTCATTCTTCAATCAGCATTGAAATCCTTCAATGAATAGGTGGAAATTGAGAGATCAATAACAAATCCATATTCTTAGGCATTGAACTAGTGAATGAGGGATCAACTGGCAGTTAACAGAGTCCTTCCAGATTTGTAGTGATTTCGGCATACGATCGACTTTCAGATTACCAGTCAAAAGATCATTTCCAGAATTTCAAGGCATGAATACAGGGTATCCAATGAACATGTGGCAGCAGGAGGAATTTATTGATTCCTCTTTGTGGATTCAGTTACATAATTTTCAACTGGCGATTATCTTGAGGATCGATTGTGTAATTTGTAACTATTGTTGAAATATTCGATCCTGAAATTGTGGATCTCAAAAAATTGTTTTGAGAATTCAATTTATCTATAAAATGTAAAAACTTATATGTAATGAGAGAGGGAGAGGTCCCAGCAAAGGGCTAGAGAGCAGAGGTCTCGAGAAGGGGACTGCATGTTGGCCGTTTTGGGAGTAATGCTTGATCATTTGTAAGCACACCTGTGTAGCATGAACATTTTGCAGCTTCAATGACAGGTTCTAGTTTTGAATAAACTTGATGATGATTTGTCCTTGTGTTGTATAAATTGTCTCTCTGATAATTCTGTTATGTATATGGTCATTCATATTCCATTACAATGATTCTTATTGTGAGATGACAGTTATCTTTTTATTTTTACAAACATTGACAGGTTCACTTCATGATTTAGGATCATAGTACCTGGGTATTGAACTTTGTGATTGATTTCATGTTCTACAGCATCTGTTTGATTTTCTTGCAGCTCTGATTCATACCATCCTTCACTTAAATGCTTTGATCTTTGTATAAATACTTGTATTTACCAATCTGTGACATATACCAGTTTTCTTTATTGTAAATTGTGTGATGTTTTGATTTTATACCAGAACTGTGTAAGCTGTACAAACAAGTAATACTAGCCTAGTGCCTTCTAGTACTGTAAGTTCCATTAGCCCTAGTTTGATACCAGCCTGTGTTTTCAATTTGATTTTATTTGATTTATGCATTTTTGAACAAATATTTCCTTAAGCTTGAATCCCGTAGTCTAGGTTCAAGTTTAGGGATAACATCTTCTGGCGCCGTTGCCGGGGACGGAGGAGTGAAGATATCTTCCCCGGGAAAGAATGACAAAGATCAGATCCAACTCTTGATGGTGAATAGGAGCAGGGCATTAGTTAGACTACAGATTTATTCACCGGGCGACTCCATGTTCGAAGAATCCACAGGCAATTTTACAAGATGTGTAAGAGTTTTGAAACCATGGTGGCACAGAGATTGGCTCCGTTCAATTTCTCAGATATTCCTGGCTTTCCAAATACAGTACCTACCATGGATGAATGGAGAGATTTTCTTCCGCGATTCCTAGAAGGGGAAGATGAAAATCTGGCATATCATGTACTTAAATTTCATCAATACATGGATCAGCTAAATATACATCATGAAGATGTATTGATGAAAATGTTTATGTATTCATTAGATGGTAGTGCGAGAAAATGGTACATAAATCTTCCTCCTTCCAGTATTTCCTCTTTGAAAGACTTTCATGATACCTTTAATTCATATTATAAGAGGATATACCCAGATGAGTGCATTTTTGAGGATTGTTGTAGGGGATATACATTATATATGCAGAGTTTAGAAGCAGATTTTTCCAGTAGTGAGGATGAAGCCGATGGTTATGATGTAAAGAAAGAAGAAGATTTATTATCTTCCTTTGATTCTGTTTCACAAGAAGAAAATTTTCAAAATACTAAAATTGATGAGATCATCATAGAACAAAAATCTTCATCTTTAGAAATTGATCCGAATACTCCATTGTGTGGTGAAGACATTAACATATCGGTGGAACCTCCAGGAGAAGACATTAAAGTTTTAGATTTGGATCAGCATCAACTGATTCACTCTGAACATATCTTAATCCATGATGAGTATTCAGATGAAAAGGAGCAGATCCCTACATCAGCTTCTCTTGATTTAAGGAGCAACAAACAGGTGTATGACGACTATGAATCAAATTTTGATGAGGAACAACATTGTGTAGAAATCAACCATACTGAATCTGTAAAAGACATTGAGCAGCCATATTTGCAATTCAATTTGCAGGTAGCTGAAAGTGGCAGCCATTATGAGGAAGAGGATATACAGAGATATTTTGATCTTCAGCAAAATGTACTTCCTTATAGTTTCATTGATCCATTTGTTGATTATATGGAGTCTTTGAGTAGCTCAAATGTCAGATTGTTTTTGTCAAAGGGAGGTTGTCTTTTCCTTTCTTTTGAAATGAATTTTCATATTCCATGGTCTCCTTTATGCATCATCTCTAGATCAGAAGATTTGCCAGTTTGGTCAATTAAATCATCAATACATTTTTGGCTTATATTTCTAAAGACATGGATGGAAAAGACAAAGTTTAGGGCAGATTCTCTTTCCATTAAAAATTTCAAGGAACGGAGGGATATGAGCATTGATGAGGAAATAGATGAAAATTTTTCTTCCATTTTGTCTTCTTATCTAATGTCAAACTCTGAATTTAAAGTCATTTTTTTAAAAGAATTTGCTGCACATATTGAGAAAAAGATTGAAGCTTTAGAGGTCAAAATAGAGGATTTGTCATTTCAAAACCCTTTTCACCTGTCTTTCAATACCAGGAGTGAGAATAAGGATGAGTTTGATAATTCACAACTGAGAAAATGGCATGACCCGGTAGCTGACTACATCAAGGAATTTATCAATTCAAGGTTTCAGTATACATTATATGAAAAGTCTGAAAATCAAAATTGCAGACATATGATGATTGTTGTTCATGTCTTCATTTTGCTCATACACAGATCAAGATTTTCATTAAGTATTCAGATACTTGTTTGGCTTCACTGGAAACATGATTTTACCTGATCAAAAGAAAGTAGTTTTTGATTAGTGTAGAAGCTGTAAATAAATAAGCTTGATGCTTCAAGCATTTCTTTAAAGTTTGGACAGTGTGATCATATGGTTGTGAGAAGATTATTTCAGTTTTCAGAGTAGTTTAAAGATTCAGCCAGTGGTTTGTTCAGTAGCAGAGATTTGTGATGAAGACTCCAGCCCAATGGAAACAAGGCACTGTCAGCAAGTTCTCAAAGTCTCTGAGAGAAATTTTGTCCCCAGATGGAGCCAGATGTTATCTCTCGGGTTGTTCATCCTACTTATTTTTAAATTTTTGATTATGATTGGTTTTTATTGTTTTTTATTTTACTTTGTTTCATATTTTATATTTGATTTCTCACTATTAGGGATTCTTTCATCACCTAAAAAACATCAAAATCTTCGTTCATAAACCATGAACCCAATGATGAACAAGAAAGTAATGTAGAGAAGCTGCTGCAGACTCCAGTTCGACAAACAGTTGTCTCCACTTCGCAAAATACACCAGATGCATGCTTGTGCTTTCCTCAGCAACCACAATGTCTGAGAGCAGGTTTTGTTATGGCCACAGACTTGGAATAGTTATGCATCGAATTCTACAATAGATATGTTCCCAGGACCAAGGCTTGATTACTTGAAATCATCGATCTGATTCAGCTCATGTATGGTTATTTGACCTATTAGGCAGTAGCGGTAAATCAAAAGTGTGGCTTGAATATTTATAGAAATATTTGGTAAAAAAATGGTGATTCAGAGAGCCTGTGACACTAAAAAGAAAATTCGGAGAGCAATTGAAGATGCCAGGCATTCCATACTTCTTCATTTCTGCAAATTCCTTTATGGCTTACTTTGTTGATTATTTTCTTCATCCCCATTAAAAAACCACAGCCACAGGAAGTTGTCATCTATAGCGATGGTCTCACTAAAGCTGTATGAATTTAGAAGATGACATTGCCTCTTTCACTGTCATGGCCTTCAAAATTAGTCAGAAGGACCTACAGGTTGTGGATGCTCCAACACAATCTGATGATGAGAATGTAGTTCAGTTCCCCAACGCAGGTGAAGATAATAAAAAAATCTTAATGGAGAGAAGTCAAGTTCATAAAGTTACAGCATTGATTTACGTGACCTCTGACATGACGAGAAGGGTGTTAGTAATGATAGGTATGGCTTTTTACAGGCATGTTTCAAAGAACACCCAGAGTGTGCAAAGAATAAATATAAGTCCAATCACGCCTTAAGGAATGGGGCAACGGCTTCAGATTTACAGGTTATATGTTTCGCCGGGCTTCATTCATTTTTGAAAACAACTATTGTGACTCGATTTGTAATACAATGAAATGTAAATATAGGTCGTGGGAGATCATTGGTTCGAGTTCAGTGAAGGACGTTCCCCTCGTGGTGATAGATGATGCATTCTATCGGTTTTATGTTTTCCTTATTTCCCTGAAGTGAGAACGAGATATCTTCCATGTTCTATGTATTATTTAGATTGTGGCTTTAGCATGAATGTTCAGCGTGGTTGGACATTAAGCTCAAAAATTCAATTTTATATGACAGCATTGTTCATTGTTCATTCTTTAATCAGCATTGAAATCCTTCAATGAATAGGTGGCAATTGAGAGATCAATAACAAATCCATATTCTTAGGCATTGAACCAGTGAATGAGGGATCAACTGGCAGTTAACAGAATCCTTCCAAATTTGTAGTGATTTGGGCATAAGATCGACTTTCAGATTACCAGTCAAAAGGATCATTTCCAGAATTTCAAGGCATGAATACAGGGTATCCAATGAACATGTGGCAGCAGGAGGAATTTATTGATTCCTCTTTGTGGATTTAGTTACAGAATTTTCAGCTGGCGATTATCTTGAGGATCGATTGTGTAATTTGTAACTATTGTTGAAATATTCGATCCTGAAATTGTGGATCTCAAAAAATTGTTTTGAGAATTCAATTTATCTATAAAATGTAAAAACTTATATGTAATGAGAGAGGGAGAGGTCCCAGCAAAGGGCTAGAGAGCAGAGGTCTCGAGAAGGGGACTACAGGTTGGCAGTTTTGGGAGTAATGCTTGATCATTTGTAAGCACACCTGTGTAGCATGAACATTTTGCAGCTTCAATGACAGGTTCTAGTTTTGAATAAACTTGATGATGATTTGTCCTTGTGTTGTATAAATTGTCTCTCTGATAATTCTGTTATGTATATGGTCATTCATATTCCATTACAATAATTCTTATCGTGAGATGACAGTTATCTTTTTATTTTTACAAACATTAACAGGTTCACTTCATGATTTAGGATCATAGTACCTGGGTATTGAACTTTGTGATTGATTTCATGTTATACAACATCTGTTTGATTTTCTTGCAGCTCTGATTCATACCAGCCTTCACTTAAATGCTTTGATCTTTGTATAAATACTTGTATTTACCAATCTGTGACATATACTAGTTTTCTTTATTGTAAATTGTGTGATGTTTTGATTTTATACCAGAACTGTGTAAGCTGTACAAACAAGTAATACTAGCCTAGTGCCTTCTAGTACTATAAGTTCCATTAGCCCTAGTTTGATACCAGCCTGTGTTTTCAATTTGATTTTATTTGATTTATGCATTTTTGAACAAAGATTTCCTTAAGCTTGAATCTCGTAGTCTAGGTTCAACTTTAGGGATAACAGAAGGTCCAAATGAAATTTTGAAAGATGTTGCATATAAGACATAAAATGTAGTTTCCGTGGTCAAAGTTTCAGATCCCAAAGGTGAAACAGTGACACATGGGATCCCGTACAAGTTCGCTATGGTGAACAGTCCTGAAATAAGTCACCTTGGGAAACTTCGCATAAGTCCCACTTGGTGAGTCCAATTCTGCTCTAACCTACCGGGTTGTAAAGAAGATAGACCATGATACTACATGATGAAGTTTTAGACCTCGAGGAGTATAAACTTTAGAGCTATAGCAGAAACAAGATAAATCAATTATGTAGAAGAAACTGGAGAGAAACTAGGGCTTCCTGTTCCATGCACTTCCCTCTACCGATTAGTTGAAAAAGGAGGAATATAAAACGCGCCCTAAGAGGGCTTATATTTCTATGTAATAAGTTCCTCATTTTATGGACTTTCAATTTTTGACCTAACACTACTACCGATAAAACTAGGCCATCATATATTTTGGAGTTATGTCAATAGTTTTGGGAAAATAAGTATGTTGCTAAGCTCACCTTGAGGAGGTGCATATTTTTATCCAATCAGATCTGAAATATACTCAAGTTTAAAAATCTGGGTTTCTCTGTCAAGCCCTAGTTCCACGAGAAGCAGACTTCTAGAAGAGCCTTCAAGCAAGCATCAAGTTGAAGCAATCTCATTGGTAAGTTATATCCTCTCTATTTCCATTCGAGGTTCTCATTTTTTATCATGATGACAAATTGTACTAAGCTTGAGGACAAGCTTGAAAGAGTTGAGAACCTCTAAGCATGGAAGTATAGAGTGCTTCTCATACTTGAAGAAGCATGCCATTGGAGACAATGCCAAAGAAGCAGAAGCATAGATAACAACTTTGAATGGTATTCCAAGTTCAGAAAAGGGAGTGGTTCTAGAAGGAAGATCAACTACGGAGGAATGCATGTAAGAAGGAGCCTGATTCTTTGAGAAGAAGAGATGGACAAATATGACAATCAACTCTTAAAAAATCATGCTAAGAAGAGAAACAACAAGAAGGAAGAACATTCCCGTAAAGAATAGAAGGACATCTCACAACTCAGATGTTCAGTTGTGATGAGAAAGGACACTTTGCGAAAGAATGTTCCAAGAAGAAAGAATGGAAGGATGATTTGATCAAGAAGTATCATTCAATCATATAGAATGATGTTTGGATATGAGTTCGAGACATGGAGGGAAGTTATGTAAAGTCTTCCAAGAAGATCTACAAGATCAATTATAAAATAGATCGAAGTATCAAAAGATACAAAGTAAGGTTTGTAGTTTATATCAAAAAGAAAGAGTCGATTATGGAAAGACACTTATCTAGAGGCTAGACACACCTCTTTAGTGGTGAATATTACACTAGACAGTTGGTGTAGTAAAAATAGAAGAACTGATCAAGCAACCTACCGGGTTTGAGACTCTTTACATAGAACCACCTATGCATAGAAGGATTTGTACAAGCTCAAGAGGCACCCATGGTATAGCACATACAATTGCATGAGGAGCTTGAAGATCAACTAGAGTGATGGAGATCCTAACCTTTACTACAAGGTTGAAGATAGAAGCCTACAAAGGACGAGAAGCTCATAGATGGGTGCAAGAGAAAACTTGCAACAAAGTTAGAGATGAAGGATCTTGATATATAATGACCTCAACATTGGACATAGATGGATAAAAAGAAACCTTAGTAGCGGAGAAGGATACCTGTCACTCCAATGTCCTAATGTAGAGAGTACAAGATGCAGGGGAAGGATGGTGCTCCACCTCAGAGGGAATGATTTAGATGAGGCCTGGAAATTCGCAAGCAACAACAGCAAGGGATTCTCCCCAGTCAACGTTCCCTATTAGCCCGTGACTGTTTGGTGTAGGGAATCCGTCCAGTTTGCGGTTCAGCTACCGTAGGTCAAGTAACAAAAACAAAGGTTTTACCGGTTGCGGCCCGGTCCACCATGTATATTTTTTGTATTTTTATTTAAAGTATGATATGCAAGTGACTACCTACCATGCGAAGTAATAAAGAGTGCAAGGAGTATTCACAATGTGATGCACAGGTTCTTACCTCTCGTCTTAAACTCCCAAGCATCTAAATCACATATATTGCAAGAAAGTAAATACTAATTAAGCTATCTCTAGAGAGCTGGATATTAATTCATGAGTAATGCATGACTGTCCATGTGTTATGGCAAATCACAGATAGTTGTTCTTATAACCAAACATATAAACATGAATGAGAGTATACATGATAAGATAGCTCATCGCTAGTTAAAAAAATTCCATTACTTATAGTGGAAAACATCACAAAGTATACTAAAGAACATTCAGACAAGAACATAGGTTCAGGAAGTTAGAACCCTCTCACAGTTAATGAAACACAGTTGAAAACGAAATAGTTCCCATTCAACATCGCTCATTTAATCACATTGATACATTCCACATAGCACTTTCTCCAACAGGCAAAATTTGCAATTTCTGGTTGTAAAACGAAATAGTTCCTCTTACTAGTGATACTTTACAAGTTTTTCGAGGGGAAAAAGCACTTGTAAGTTCTAACTTTCAAATATTTAAACTAAAATAGTTGACCACTTGGGCTGCCCCCCAAACGTGTGACCTTTCGGTCCCTCAAAACGTTTCATATCCCTATTTTTTATCTTTTCTGTGTGCACTCATGATCTGCTTAGTAACTGACAGATCTTTCAGGTCTGTGCCTTTATCGCTATTGATTTCACCTTCTGCTTCACTTGTCCTCCTTGCAATCCTGTCGATTTCGGTTCTTCCTTTACCAAAACTACCCAGCTCCCTTCGCGTCGCAGTAGTCTAACCAGCCTCTTGAGTCCACCTGCAATTAAACGACGTGCATCATTCATCCGGATTGTATTCTAAATAATGTCACATTATATCAACTAAAATGGCTAAGCATCAAGAGAGGCCATGTACTGCGTTACTGCTATGAGAAATTTAACAAGCGCCGACACCACTATCTCGTCCATCTGCGGGTTTGAAAGAAATCACCAACGACGGAAAACGAAAAACTCCTCGACGGCTTAAAATGCTAACATCGGCAGGGTAGACTTATTCACAGCCGCATAAGCGGGTCTTAACAGGTGACGGGCAGTGCGAAAACACTTAGGCCTATCGGAGCCGGAAGAGTTATGACCTAAGTTGCGGGTGGGAAAACTTCGAGTCGAAAATTGGAAAGACATCAACATCAAAAGCAAAGTGCTTTGCGTAGCCGCAACGGCGGAAGAGAAAAAGGCTACAGACACGTGACCAAAAACCGACACGCATCGGCGGGTGGAGTACTTACATTTCGGGTGCTTAGCTGTTCTGGGAGCCGCAACGGCGGAATACGAATAGACAACAACCTCCAATCAATAAAATTGCTAAGTGTTTGAAAAACTTAATTTTTTTTTAGCAACGGTTAAAACTGTTTCACCTCCAAAATAGCGGTTTTGCAAAGAACAAATGGTCCGATTCATCTTCGACTAGCAAATAAATTGGAATCCAAAATCCGCGACCCGCAGTCATTACACATATAAGCAACTTATGAAAACAGGATGAGAGTTAATCTTCAAAATAATCCGAAATTAAAGCATGACCCAAAAATTCATGGATCCCAACGATTCAAAGCAACATTAAATCATGAGGGGGACCAAAATTTGAACAAATTTGGGGAAAACAATTGCAACTGCAACAATTGGCGACTACTTGGTGAACCTAGATCTCTGGACGATTTTTCCTTGAGTGACAAATTGTTTAACAACAAATGGACCTATTGAATTCTTCCAGCTATCTGGATTTCTCAAATAGCAAATGTATGTACCTTTGATCATTGATGATAGTCCGATTTGGGAGAGTGGAAACCAGGATTTTCAAGTCAAGATAACTCTTTTGAGGCCGAAAGATGAATTTCATTGTTACTTCTATCTTCAAGTGGTTGCCATCTTGGAAACCACAGGATTGTAGCATATGGTAAACATAAATATTCATTTGTTCCTCATTCCCATGCCATTCTAGCACTTTTTTCCTTTTCGTATGAGTCCTCCTGCATGCCTTTCTTTCTGAATTTCAATTCAGGCTCCTCTATCCCAAGTGTCCTTTCGTGTGAGAGGTGTATTCACGTTTCAGCTCACGGACGGAGAGGAACTTTCGGCGATTTGGTACTTATATGATTCAGCATTTGTTTTGATATATAATGCTTTCATAGGAGTTTTTTGACTCTTATCTGCCTTTGGCATTCATTTCTTAGCATGGGATCATTTGTATCTAATATACTGTTTATCTTGCTTCTTTCCATGGGCCCTTTGCTGTCACTCCCTAGGACATTTTAATGTGACATGGATGGAGCCTCAAAATAGTATTCCAGACCCTTTGATTTAGGTTTATTTCACAAGGGTTAGGCAGGACTTCAATGTGTACATAGCTATTTGAGAAAACTACTAAAATGTAAGAAGTTATTATAGATAAACAACAATACGCAGTCTTATACCCAAGAACTTTAATCATTCCAAAATTCTGATGTTCTCTATGCAATTGCGGGTTTGCCTCCTTTATTGAAATCAGTGAAAATTAAACTAAAACGAGACTGAACTTTATGACTCAAAAGATGGCTAAGCCAGATTATTTATATACAAGATAGAAGAACACAAACAAAACTCAAGAAAAGTAGGGCTTTAAAACTAAGCCATTTACTGGTAAGTTCTCTTCCCACCCTTGTAAATATTGCAACCTATAAGTTGAAGGGCCAATTTTTGTGGCAATTTGGAAAGGACCTATCCACAACTGCTGGAATTTCGTGTGTTTTCCTTTCTCATCATGGGGGTGGTCCCACTTGAGAACCAAATCTCCCACTTCAAAGTCTTTTGTTCCTGCCTTATGTTTGTCAAACCATCTCTTTATTACTTCTTGTTGTTGCTTAAAGCGCTCTCTGGCTTTAGATCGAGCCTCTTCTGCTTTCAAGAGATTATATATCCTCATTTGCAAAACTTCATTATCCGCTCCTCTAGACTCTTGAGCTATTATAGAAGAAGGTAGCATGACATTGGGGGGAAGGATGGCTTCTTTACCATACATAAGGGTATACGGAGACACTCCTATCGAAGACTTGGGGGTGACTCTATCGTCCCAAAGGGCGTTTGGTAGTGCTGAGTGCCAACTCCTCTGGTTTTCTATCATAGTATTCTTTAAAATTATAATCAGATTCTTGTTAGTGGATTCAGCCAAGCCATTTCCTTGTGGATAGTAATTGGCAGAGTAATGCAACTTTATTCCTTTCTCATGAGAAAAAGCAGTTAATTTAACCGATGAAAATTAAGTAGCATTATCAAAGACTAAAGAAACTGGAACTCCAAACCTGGTCATAATATGGTCCTACAGGAAGCTGATGACCGTGTCCTCATTTATTTTGCGCAGCGGGATGGCTTCGACCCAGCGAGTGAAGTAATCGGTTGCGGTCAGAATATACTTATGTTGTAGGGAAGAGTTCGACTTTATCTCCCCAATAATATCCAACCCCCATTGCTCGAACGACTCCGTGATCATCACAGGCTTCAGTGGTGCGGCTGCTTTAGATTGTCTTCCACTACACCTTTGACAAATGTCGCACTTCCTGACATGGGCGTGTGCATCTTTGAAAAGCGTGGGCCAATAGTAACCGGCGCTAAGAATTTTTTGAGCTGTGGTATCTCCTGAAAAATGTCCCTCAGTAGGCCCGTCATGCAGATCTGTCATTACCTTCTTCGTATCTTCTTTCTCTAAGCATCTAAGAAGAACTCCGTCGTAGTTTTTTCTGAATAATATTCCTTCAATAATTTGATAGGAGGATGATTTAAGACGCAATGCTCTGCTTTGATTAGAATTCCAATGTTTTGGCAACAATCCCGTCTGAAGGTAACGCACAAGGTCTCTATACCAAGATTTAGGGGCTGTGAACAAAGGACATACATCCATTAATTGTAATTCAACCTCATCTTCCCATGCGTGTTCATTAGTGTTTCCATTTTCAGTTATTAGTTTGCACAACCCTTGCTCTTTAACTATAGAAGCTAGCTTGAATTCGAGGTCATACTCTTGAAGAGCTATTACCCAATTACCCCTGCTTTCTCCTAACTCCTTCTGTACAAAAAGGGACCTCACCGCTGGGTATGGGACGATCACCTTGGTTTGATTTTTTAATATGTAAGGCCTGAATTGTTTCACTGCTTTGAATACTGCATAAGCTTGTTTATCAATAGCCGGGTAATTTAATTTGGCCCCTTGTAGACCAGTGCTCATGAAAGATATTGGGAATTCATCCCCCCCATCTTCCTTTTGAGTAAGCATAGCTGCTAGCGAATCATCCGATGCAAAAGTGTACAGAATAAAATCTTTATCGAAATCTGGGCTTTTTAGGGAGGGTGCGTGTGCAACAACAGTTTTAATCTTGCTGAATGTGTTCTTCTCAATCTCAGTCCATTTGAATTATGCACTTTGCTTCACCATTTGCTGCAGTGGTTTGACAATCTGAGTGAAATCTGGCACAAATCTTCATACAAAATTTATTGTTCCCATAAATGATTGCATCCCCTTTTTATTATTGGGCAGGGGGATCTGTTCAATGGCCTTGATCCTTTCCGGATCTATAGAGATTCCCTTCTTTGAAACTATGTGACCCAACAACTTGCCCTCCGTAATAGCGAACACACACTTCTTGGGATTGAGTGAGATACCATATTTTCGACAGCGTTCAAAAATCTGCCTTAGATGAAACGCGTGTTCTTTTCTCTTCTTTGAGAATATCATAATATCATCGAGATACACTACAGCACTACGACCAATCAAACCACGGAAAACTATGTCCATAGCCCTCTGGAACATAGCTCCAGCGTTTATAATCCCAAAGGGCATTCTTCGGTAAGCAAAGGTTCCCCATCTGGTCCTGAATGTTGTCTTCAATCTGTCTTCTTCGGCTACTAATACTTGATTGTAGCCTGAGAAACCGTCTAATAAAGAAAATAGTTCAGAACCTGAGACCATTTGTAGTAGTTTCTCCATGGGTGGAACATGATAATTATCTTTATATGAAGCGTAGTTTAAATTCCTGAAATCCACGCATAGCCTGATTTCTCCAGATTTTTTCCTCACTGGTACCAGATTTGAGACCCATTTAGAGTGTCTGACCTTAACAATGATTCTAGCATCCAATAATTTCTTAACTTCACTTTGGATCAGAGGTTCCAATTTTGGGTGCATTTTCCTTAAAGGTTGCTGATAAGGTTTGACACCAGATTTAATGGGGATGAGATGCTGGATGATGCTGGTGTCATATGTCTTCAAATCTTCGTATGTCCAGGCGAAAACATCCTTATATTGATTAAAAAGACCGACGAACTTATCTCTTTCTGCTGGTGAACAACATTTGCCAAGATTCACATATTTAGGATTTGTCTCAGTCCCTAAATTTATCAATTCAAACTGTAGAGATGAGGTGTGAGTCTTCACATTTGTTGGCCTTCTAAAATTTTCATTTAAATTGAACATCCTTTCTAAGGTTCTGACTCCTTTAGGGATGAAATTATCATACTTCAGCTTGGCCTAATGTTCTTCATCATCTATAATCACCCCTTTAAATACCTCGTCATTTGTTAAGCATTCTATAATCCGTTGGTCGTCGTCGAACACTTGTAGGTTGGTAATCATATCAGGGACTGAGGGCTTGAAAAGCAATTCAACGGAGCATCGCTTATTAGTGGGCACAAGCCTAGCAGCTGATGTGGCCAACAAGTCAGCTGCTGCATTTTTAAGTCTTGGAATTGAAATAATATTAAATGCGTTAAAACAATTGAGTAGGTCCCATACCTCATTTTGATAAGCTTTTAAGTGAGGAGAAATACAATGTATTTGATTCCGAATCTGTTTTACAATTATTTTAGAATCTCCAAAAACTTTCAGATTACTTACCTTTAATTCGATTGCTTTCCTTAAACCTTGCACCAACGCTTCATACTCAGCCGTGTTATTTGTACATTCAAACTCTAGTCTACATGAAAGAAAATGTTTATTCTTCTTGGGGTCGATCAGGACACAACCGGCCCTGACCCTTCTAACGTCTTAGAACCATCAAAAAACAATGTCCAGAAATCGCTAACTACTGCACGAGAATCTACTCCTACTACTAAGTTTACTATTTTACAGTCGATTTCATCAGCATGTGAGAATCGAAGGAGATCAGGCTGAGCGTCTGACGTGTTGCTGGCTTCTTCTACTTGGTAATTTCCTGGTTCCAATTCAATAAAGTAATTTCCCAACACAAAATCCATTGGTTCATTCTTCTCCTCAAGTTGAGTAACGTTGTATATCATGTGAGGCTCCCTCAAAATTTTAATTTGATTCGGGCTTCCTTTATACGGTAGCCACAGATGCCACTAATCCGAGGCAAAATATCCATTAAGTTTTGCCGACTAGTCTCTGCTTAGAACAAGCCCGTAAGCATTTGGTATGTCGGCCACCACGATATCGATAACTTGGCACACTTTATCATTGGACGACAGGCGGACTAGGACATCCTCCATCTCGCCAACTACCTTCACATTCATCCTATCCAACTGAACAACCCTCCAAGTGGATGGCTTAGGCTGCCCATTTATCCTTTTGCAGACTGATATTGGCATGGTGTAACCGATGCCCCTGAGTCTACGAGGCAATTATGTATGTTGTGATTAAAAATTTCAAAAGTGAGGAGGAAAGGTGGATTCTTGTTCTTAGACTTACCTCCAATGCTGGTTTCTTCGGTTTCTTCTTCTTCCTTGGGTCGATTGTCAGTGGGCAGCCTCTCATCCGATACTTCAACCGCTTTCAATAGTCTTTCTTTCTGCTGCGACACTTTACACATTTCAAATAGTGAGATATTCGCCTTTACCTTCTTTATATCTTCCACAATGTCATAATCCATCTACGGTTCGGTGGGAGGCGGTTTATCAACATTCATCTTTTCTTCATTGGGCTTGGCCAGCATATCGTGCTGTCTAGGATCTTGACCGGTGATGGTGAATTCGGGAATTTCATCAGCGGAGGAATTTCTTTGAAATTTTTTAACATTTTTCTGAAGCCTTTTAATCTTTGGGAGCATGAGACTGTTTTCTTTAGCCGACCCTTGGCTCCTTGTTGTTACGTTCATTTCCATGACGTCCTCGTATCCACAATTCTTTTCTTCCTCAGCATCGAATAACAAAACAGAATTCCACAGAACCATGGCCTCATCTTCTTGTTCTTTCGTTGAAGTGGTACTGTCTTTTCTTTCTTTATCTCCATCTTCTGTTAATTTAGAATCCAACAGCTGATTCATAACCAACGTCATTGAGTTTATCCATTGAGGACAATTCTTTTCAGAGTGGGGTTGTTGGTGGAAAGTGCAAAAATTGTCCATTCCTACCTCCGTTAAATTCATAGATGCCGAATTGTGCGGGGGAGGTTGGGATTGATTGTTATCCTCCCTTTTCTTGTAATAGGGCTTGTAGAAATTTTGAGCTTCCTTTTCTTTTTCCAAGTCTATGATTATGTTAGAAAGCTTCTGCATCATTTTTGCCATACCTTCAAAATCTGGTGATTGCTCTTCCTTAGGTTTATTAAACAACAAGGCTTTCCTTCCCATACTTTTCTCTCCTGACTGTTCGGGGTAATCTTCGATACTTTTCCTTTCAGCCTCTACTATTTCCGCCTCCTCATATGTCTCCGCTAGACTAGGCTTGGCCTTTATTTTGACAAACATAGCCAACTCAGGTCCTAAAGCTGAGGTATAATATTCAATTAGGACTTCATCCGAAGGTCTGTCAGGTTCAGAAAAATTCTTGAGGTACGGTGCAAATCTTTGAGTGAAGCTGTGCACCTTCTCCTTTCTCTCTTTCTTTAAGGCGCATAGTCCTTTCATGAGGGCTGCATGAGTCTTTTGGGTCACATACTTACTTCTAAAGATCCTCTCGAAGGTATCCCAATCAGGGATAGAGTTTGTAGGCAAACCAAAATACCATGATGCTGCAGCTCCTTTAAGGGTGTGCGGGAATAGTCTACAAACTACATCCTCATACTCCCCAGCCCTTAACCCTTCTATTGCCAAATAAAAACTTTGCAGGTGGTCATCTACTAGTATCTTCTCACTTGGGTCGAATTTGGGCAGCATCTTTTCGAAGGATTGAGGTAAATCATGTAATGGAGGTGGCAGGTTTAAAGGTGATCTGGCTCTCCAAGCAGGTGGTGGATTCGATGGGTTGGGTGGTTGATTGGCGTTTATGCCTGCCATGAGTCTGGGTGGAGAGTGAGGAGGTGAGCAAATAGGAGTGTGAGCAGGAGAACTATGAGGAGTATCTAGGCCTTCTTGATTCAAAGGCAGTACAACTTCCTGTAAGGCTGTTTCTACAAGTTCTTCCTAATCCTCAACCAGCACTGAGTCTTCCAATATAGGACGATCCTTCCTTTTATATTCTCTTCTGGGAAATTTAGGGATGATCGGCAATCCTTCGATCTTCTTCACGTATGCCCTAGTGTGTCTTCTTAGATTATTAACAACTTCATTGTCGACAGAAAACAAATGTTCTTTTTGAGGCCTAGAAATTCGCAGGCAACAACAGCAAGGGATTCTCCCCAGTCAACGTTCCCAACTAGCCCGTGACTGTTTGGTGTAGGGAATCCATCCGGTTTGCAGTCCGGCTACCGTAGGTCAAGTAACAAAAGGGTTTACCGGTTGCGGCTCGGTCCACCGTATATATTTTTGTATTTTGGCTTAAAGTATGATATGCACGTGCCTAATTAACAATGCAGGGTGATAAAGGATGAAAGGAGTAGTCACAATGTGATGCGCAGGTTCTTACCTCTCGTCTTGGAGCTCACAAGCATCTAAATCACATAAATTACAGGAAAGTAAACACTAACTAAGCTATATCTAGAGAGCTGAAGATTAATTCATGAGCAATGCACTACTGTTCATGTGTTATGGCAAATCACAGATAGCTGTTCTTATAACCAAACATATAAACATGATTAGAAATATACATGATAAGATAACTCATCAACAATTAAAATCCCATTACTCATGGTGGAATACATCACAAAATGTACTAAAGAACATTCAAACAAGAACATAGGTTTAGGAAGTCAGAACTCTCTCACAGTTAATGAGACGCAGTTGAAAACGAAATAGTTCCCATTCAACATTACTCATTTAATCACATTGATACATTCCACATAACACTTTCTCCAACAGGCAAAATTTGCAATATTTGGTTATAAAATGAAATAGTTCCTCTTACAAGCATTTGTTTACAAGTTTTTCCAGGGAAAAAGCCCATTTTCAGTTCTATCTTTCACATATTTAAACTAAAACAGTTGACTGCTTGGGCTACCCCCAAACGTGTGACTTTTCGGTTCTTTAAACGTTTCATATCCTCCTGCGCACACTCATGATCCGCTGAGTAACTGACAGACCTTTCAGGTCTGCATCTTTGTTGCTTTCGATCTTGCCTTCTACTTTGCTCGTGCCCCTTGAAATCCCGTCAGTTTCGGTTTGGTCTTCACCCAAAACTGCCCAACTCCTTTCCGCCACCTATCTCCCAGCTAGACCTTCGCACCGCGTTAGTCTGGACAGTCTCTTGAATCCTCCTGCAATTAAATGACATCTATCATTCATATGGACTATATTTTCAACAAAATCAAACTATGTTATATTATGTCTACCAAACGGCTAAGCAACAAAAAAAAGTCGTATGCTACGTTATCGTTCTGAGAACTCCACAAGAGCTGACACCACTATTGCATGCACCTACGGGTTCCGCAGAAATCATCAATGACGGGAAAAAAGAACTCATCGGCGGCTTAGGACGTTAACATCGGTAGGATAGACTCATTTGCGGTCGCATAAGCGGGTCTTTAAAAGTAACAGGCACTGCGAAACCACTCGAGCCTATCGGAGTCGAAAAAGATATGGCCTAAAATAAGGGCGGGAAAGTTGACAATTGGAAGTCAGATAGACTTTGGCATCGGAAGCTGAAAGCTTTGCACAGCCGCAACGATGGAAGAGAAAATACTATGGGCAAGCGATTAAAAGACCAACATGCATCGGCGGTCGGAGGACTTTATACTTCGGGTGCCTAGCCACTTTGGGAGCTGCAACGGTGGGAAAGAAAAAGACTATGGCCTCCGATCAAACATAATTTGACGCCCAATCAATAAAAATATTAAGTGTTCGGACAACTTCAAAATTCAGCAGCGGTCAAAAATCGGTTTCACCTTCAGAACAATATTTTTTTCAAAGAACAAATGATCCGATTGACTGGCAAACTAAACTCAAAATCTGCGACCCACAACAATTTTCAAACACAAGCGACTTCTGAAAACAGGACAAGAGTTAATCTTCAAAATCATTAAAATTTAAAGCATGACCAAGAATTCACGGATCCAATTGATTGAACGTAGCATCAAAATCATAAAGGGGGGTCCAAAATTTGGAAAATTTGGGGAAAACGGTTGCAGTTGCAACAGTTCTCTACCCCTTTCTTCTGGAATTGGATTATGAATCCCACTACTTTTTGAACTGTTACTGGTGGAATAGTCTCGGGAAAACGGGTTTCCTCAGCCAGCCATGCACTGGAGGCCCTCCTTCTAGCGCCAGAAACTGTTGAGGCCTGGAAATTTGCAGGCAACAACAACAAGGGATTATCCCTAGTCAATGTTCCCAATTAGCCCGTGACTGTTTGGTGTAGGGAATCCGTCTGGTTTGCGGTCCGACTACCGTAGGTCAAGTAACAAAAACAAAGGTTTTACCGGTTGCGGCTCGGTCCACCGTGTATATTTTTTGTATTTTTATTTAAAGTATGATATGCAAGTGCCTACCTACCATGCGAAGTAATAAAGAGTGCAAGGAGTATTCACAATGTGATGCGCAGGTTCTTACCTCTCGTCTTAAACTCCCAAGCATCTAAATCACATATATTGCAAGAAAGTAAATACTAATTAAGCTATCTCTAGAGAGCTGGATATTAATTCATGAGTAATGCATGACTATCCATGTGTTATGGCAAATCACAGATAGTTGTTCTTATAACCAAACATATAAACATGAATGAGAGTATACATGATAAGATAGCTCATCACCAGTTAAAAAAAATTCCATTACTCATAGTGGAAAACATCACAAAGTATACTAAAGAACATTTAGACAAGAACATAGGTTCAGGAAGTTAGAACGCTCTCATAGTTAATGAAACACAGTTGAAAACGAAATAGTTCCCATTCAACATCGCTCATTTAATCACATTGATACATTCCACATAGCACTTTCTCCAACAGGCAAAATTTGCAATTTCTGGTTGCAAAACGAAATAGTTCCTCTTACAAGCGATAGTTTACAAGTTTTTCGAGGGAAAAAAGCCCCTGTAATTTCTAACTTTCAAATATTTAAACTAAAATAGTTGACCGCTTGGGCCGCCCCCCAAACGTGTGACCTTTCGGTCCCTCAAAACGTTTCATATCCCTATTTTTTTATCTTTTCTGTGCGCAGTCATGATCCGCTTAGTAACTGACAGATCTTTCAGGTCTGCGCCTTTGTCGCTATTGATTTCAACTTTTGCTTCACTTGTCCTCCTTGCGATCCTGCCGGTTTCGGTTCTTCCTTTGCCAAAACTGCCCAGATCCCTTTGCGCCGCAGTAGTCTGACCAACCTCTTGAGTCCACCTGTAATTAAACTATGTGCATCATTCATCGAGACTGTATTCTAAATAATGTCACATTATATCAACTAAAACGGCTAAGCATCAAGAGAGGCCATGTACTGCGTTACTGCTATGAGAACTTTAACAAGTGCCAACACCACTATCTTGTCCATCTGCGGGTTCGAAAGAAATCACCAATGATGGAAAACGAAAAACTCCTCGACGGCTTAAAATGCTAACATCGGTAGGGTAGACTTATTCACAGCCGCATAAGCAGGTCTTAATAAGCGACGGGCAGTGTGAAAAGACTTAGGCCTATCGGAGTCGGAAGAGTTATGACCTAAGTTGCGGACGGGAAAACTTCCAGTTGGAAATCGGAAAGACATCGACATCGGAAGCCAAGTGCTTTGCACAATCGCAATGGTGGAAGAGAAAAAGGCTACAGACACGTGAACAAAAACCAACATGCATCGGCGGGTGGAGTACTTACATATTGGGTGCTTAGCTGCTTTGGGAGCCGCAACGACGGAAGACAAATAGACAACAGCCTCCAATCAATAAAATTGCTAAGTGTTTGAAAAACTTAAATTGTTTTTAGCAACAGTTAAAACTGTTTCACCTCCGAAACAACGGTTTTGAAAAGAACAAATGGTCTGATTCATCTTCAACTAGCAAATAAAATAGAATCCAAAATCCGCGACCCACAGTCATTACACATATAACAGGACGAGAGTTAATCTTCAAAATAATCCGAAATTAAAGCATGACCCAAAAATTCATGGATCCAAACAATTCAAAGCAACATTAAATCATGAGGGGGACCAAAATTTGAACAAATTTGGGGAAAACAGTTGCAACTGCAACAAGACTGTAGTGAAGGATACTACTATGATACCAATTGTTGGAACATTGAATAATTCTTGTCAAAATCCCCCATAGGTGCATAAAGCACTTTCCAAACTAGTCAAGATGCTCATGAATCTGATGAATGAGTTGGTACAGCTAATAAGTGAAGGAAAGTGGAATTTATTATTCTTTTTGTTTAGGAAAAGAAGGAAAGTGTTTTTTTACAAAAAAACAAGGCATACTACCTTAAAACTAGCTTTAGCTTTTGCCTTAAAATTGCAGAAAAAGATGGAAACTATGGATAAGGTAGGAATGTGCAGTTACCAAACTGGGAAATATGTTAGTTGGCATCATATTATCCAAAATATTTCCAAAGCGCTCCAGGATGCAGTTTTGGCAAGTTTGACCACATAAATGAAAGTGGATGCAAACTAGCTAGTGTAGGACCTAGGAAATTAATCAAAAAGATTAATTATTTTATCCTAAGTATTGGAATGGGTTTTTATTATTCCAACACCCCTTCTTAATATCTACTTTATGTACAATACTAGGAAATATCATAAATATAAGGCCTAGAAACCAGCCTTAGTCACCCTTTACATACTGTTTGTCCATACAAAACAAGGAAATAGGCAAAAGCACAAAGGAGAAAATCCTCCCTTAAACATGGACATGAAAAAAAATGTATAAAATATGGTCTTCAATATGTATTTCCCACATGATAAAATATCCCCAATAGTGACTTGATATTGTTGAAGGTGCTCTCTGAAAACTCCTTGGTGAATATGTCTTCAACTTGCTCAGATGATGCACAATACTGCAGAGCAATGACCCCATCATGCACAAGTCCTGTGATGTAGTGCATATGTATCTCTATGTGTTTGGTTCACTGCCTCAGTATTGGATCACTTGAGATTGGAATTGTACTTTGGTTGTCACAATAGATGAATGTAGAAGTCTCATACTCGATCCCAAACTATCAAAGTATACCCTGTAACGACAAACATTGAGTAGTTGAAGTTCACAACTCTTCTGTATTTTGTCTCTGTAGATGAAATTGAAATTGCACTTTGCTTATTACTTGAAGATATGATTGGTCCATTTGAAAGCATAAACACATATTCAAAAGTTGATTTTCTATCAGTGTTATCACCTTCCCAATCAAAGTCGGTAAAAACAACTAACTTTAGGATATATTGTGCAACATAGTGAATCGCATGAGTTCTTGTTCCTTATACAAATTTTAGGATTCTCTTTGCATCCCTCCAATGGATGTCATGAGGCTGATCCATGTGTCTGGAAGCCACATGCACTGCATAAGAAATATTAGATCGAGTATGAGTCAAATAAAGAATACAACCAACCAGTTTCATATACAGGGTGTTGTTTACCAACGGAGTTGATTGTGTATCTTCAAGCTTAACTCCTGAAAGGAACAAATTATTTATTGGCTTGAAATCCTTCATTTTGAACTTTTTAAACACATATGAAGCATACTTTCACTTATGTGCCTTGATTACAATATCTAATTGAGAAATTTCAAGCCCCAAAAATTGGCTTAACACTCCCAAATCACTCAGAGAGAAGGCATGGTTCATTGCACTCTTCAAAGAGGAAATTTATTTCTTGGAAGTTCTTTTGAACATAAGGTCATCCACATACAATAAAATAATGGTTGAATAACCATGAATCAACTTCAAATATACATTTGTATCAGACTTGTGTCTACAATAGTTCAGTGATAGCAAAATGCATCAATCTTGGCATACCAAGCTCTGGGAGCTTGTTTTAGCCAATACAATTATTTCTTCAACCTCCACAGAAAATATGGATTAGTCACAAAAAATTCTGGTTGCTGCATATATATTTATTCTTTCATATATACATGTAATAAATCACTCATTACATCGATGTGATGTACCTCTCACTGCTTAGAAGATACAATGGCGAAAACTAGTCTTATGGAGTCCATCTTTGCCATTGGTGAAAAGGTATCATTGTAGTCAATGCCTTGGACTTGGGAGAATACATTGGAAACTAAGCTTTCCTTATACTTTAGAGGATATCCAACAGCAGAAAATTTAGTTTTAAATACCCACTTACACTTGACTAGCTTTCTCCCTGGAGGGAGATTGACTAGTTCCCATGTGTCATTCTTTTCGAGCGAATGAAATTACTCCTTCATGGATGTTTTCCATTTTGGGTCTTTAGATACTTATTGATATGTTTTTGGATCATATTCAATCATTATAAAACATTTATAAGAAAATAAAGGGTCCTTGACAGAAAGGGCACTCTCGAATTGAGATCTAGTCCTCCTAAACTCACTAGGATTCTCGGTTAGTTCCCCAATTGCCTAAATGGTATTTTTTTCCAACTTTGGTCTTGTGGGTTTGTTAAAATATGAAATTAAATCATTATTATCATACATATCAGAACCATATATTTCATTACTCTCTTCACTTATAGTCAAAGGTTGTAGTGTTGAAGAAAACTCTCCAATTTCTACTGCTAGCATGGGCTCTTCTTCAAACTGAACACTCCTTTCAATGAAGTATTTTTGAGTGATCATGTTGATCATATTATACCCTTTGGAATATTCATAATACCAAAAAATAGGCATTCCTGACTTTGGGGATCCAAATCCCTCCTTTTGTCTAATGGAATTCTAGCCCATGCTCTTGAGCCAAAAATCATGAAATGAGACACATCAGGCTTGTCTCTAGTCCAAGCTTTGAAAGGAGAAAATACATCAAGTTTCTTGTGATTCACCCTATTCTAGATGTAATATGCACAATTTATAGCTTCATCCAAAAACTTTGGTGGAAAATTCTTAGACTCCATCATACAAGTAGCCATATCCTTGAGGGCTCTCTATTCTTCCTCTCGGCAACACCATTATGTTGAGGTGTGTACGGAATAGAGTATTGCATTTGGATACATGTATCTTCACAATATTTAATGAGCCCATACTTGAAATATTCACCACCATTGTCAGATCTGAGTATCTTGAGTTTCCTCCTAGACTGGTTCTCAACCAAGGCTTTGAAAACCTTGAAGAGGTAAAAAACTTCAGACTTGAGTTTAAGGAAGTAAACCCAACAGTACCTAGAGAAGTCATCTATGTTGATGTATTTGTAACTTTAGAATGTATTCATCTATGTATCCTATGTATTGTAACCCGATGTTTATTCCGAGATGTTTCTATTATGTATTTGAGTCATGTTGTCATACCCCGATCAATAATGTAAACAAGTCATGTCAAGTCATTGTTAAAGTCCCCACAGTTTCGGGGCACTAGGGTTATTATACACTCATAGAGATGTAGGCTCTAGTAAGTAATTGTTAAGTTAGGCCGACATGATTGAGTGCACTTCAAGTGAACGGAAGAATATAAATAGAGAGTGAGAGCCTCTCTATGTATCACTTGTACATCACATTATTCACTCACTCAAGTGTGGCGCATTAGTGAGGAAGGAAATACACTGGGACTAGACAGAAGAAGAAGACTATTGCTTTGGGGATTTTACTGTTTTGGTGCTGATTCTATCTCTGAGGAAGTTGCGGGGTTTTCTCCTTTATGGTTTCCCTGAGGAAAACTCTTTGTGTCTCTTGTCTCTTGTGATGTGCTTGTGTTTTGATTGATGTACTTGTTATTCTCTCCGTAAAGATCCTAACATAATGCTAGCTTAATGTTGAAAAACTAACATGGTATCAGAGCTAACCTGAGAAGAAGACACTGTGCAGCTGCGGGAACTAGGGTTTCCTAGTTGGTGGACCTTCCTCCATAGATTTTCAGCAAAAGTAAGGTGGAACAACTCTCCTCCTTAGGGCGCATCTTTCTGTCGAAACAAAATCCAATTCTGAGGTTTTTCAGTTTTGGACCTATCACTAGGGTCAGAAATTAGGGCTTTTTATAGAAGAGGATTTTTTCAGTGAGCCTAGGCCTGGATTGATATCCTCCCCAAAATCGAAGTTAGGGACAAATTTCAAGGCATTTGGGTGGACAGAACTCCGGAAAAGCAAAACCCTAGTTTGCTCCTGAACCAGCTCTGCAGGATTTCAGCTCAAGTTTCAGATCCGACATCTTGAACCTGGTAAGATCTAAAATCTTTTGTATTTCCAGTTGAGGTTCTCATTTAAGATGTCTCATCATACCAAGCTTGATGAAAAGCTTGAGGGAGCTGATAACTTCTGAGCCTGGAAGTATAGGATCTCCCTGGTCCTTGAAGAGAATGAATTAGACTCCTACATTCATGAGGAGGTTCCAGTTCCAGAGGGAGATGAGGCAAAGGCCTTACATAAGAAGAAGATGGTTATGGAAAAGAGGATCATTGCTGATTCTATCAAGGATCACCTTATTCCACAGGTGTCCTCTCTTAAGACACCTAAAGCTATGTTTGATGCCCTAACCAAATTGTTTGAAGGAAAGAACATCAATAGGAAGATGACCCTGAGGAACCAACTGAAGAATGTGAAGATTCAGAATGCAAAAACTATCCAGTCATACTTCACAAGGGTTTCTCAGATCAAGGAACAATTAGAAGCTGTTGATGAAGAAGTGGAAAATGCAGAGATTGTGATGACTACTTTTAATGGCCTTCCTAGGTAATGGGATGCTTTCATCCAAGGAATATGTGCTAGGAAGAAGTTAGTCAAATTCAGCAGACTATGGGAAGAATGCTCTCAAGAAGAAGCTCGGATAGTAGCTCAAGAAGAAAAGATGGGTAGTGAATATCAAGCCCTCACAGCTCACTCCAAGAAGGAAAGAAGAAAACATCATTACTCCAAAGGTAAGAGCTCTCATTCTAAAAGGGATCTATCTAGATTTAGATGTTATACATGTGATGAAAAAGGAAATTTTGCTAAAGGTTGTCCTAAGAGCAAGAACCACAAAAGAAGAGCAACAAAAGAAGACACCATGCTCATGCTACAGAGGATGATGAACCATCCAAGAAGAGATCCAGATATGAAAGTGAAGATTCTTCAAGCGAGGATGAATATGTTCTGATATCAGCTCTCACAGGTAACATTACTCATGGAAGTGATGATTGGCTTATAGACAGTGGGGCTTCCAAACATATGACGGGATTCAAGGAATCTTTTGTAAGACTGTCAGAACATGAATAACCTCACAAGGTGAAACTAGGAGATGACTACCAATATCCAATAAAAGGTAGTGGGGAATCTTCATACAAGCTAAACTCTGGTAAGTCTCTAACAATGAAAGAAGTATTGTTTGTTCTAGGACTCAAGAAGAACCTTCTCTCCATTTCAGCATTGGATGAAAAAGGAATGCGGGTTGCATTCATAGATGGTCAAGTCATCATGTGGCCAAAAGGAAAGACTATCGATGATGCGGTAGTGATTGGAGGACAAGAAGGAGGCTTGTACAAATTGAAGGGCCATCCAAAACAAGCCTTGATCCATGACACAGTAGAGCCAAATGAGCTTTGGCATACAAGGCTTGCACATGTGCATTACAGAGCACTACCTATTGCAAGCAAAGCTGTTGAAGGTCTTCAAGAATTTCAAGCCAAACATGATGGTGTCTGCAAAGGATGTGCGAAAGGAAAGAATACAAAGAAGACATTTCCTAGCAGTGAAAGCAAAGCCAAAAGCATTCTAGAAATCATCCACTCCGATGTATGTGGACCTATGTCATCAAACTCACTAAGCGGGTATGCATACTATGTTTCTTTTATTGATGATTTCTCTAGAAAGACATGGATTTACTTTATGAAGAACAAAGATGAAGTATTCAGCAAATTCAAGGAATTCAAAGCCTTGATCGAAAACCATACTGAAAAGAAGATCAAGACCATTCGATCAGATAATGGTGGAGAATTCACTTCTAATGAATTCAAAGAACTATGTAAAGAATCATGGATTAAGAGGGAGTTGTCTACTCCTTATAATCCACAACAGAATGGGATTGTGGAACGGAAGAATAGAACTATCATGGAAGCTGCAAGAGCAATGCTTCATGATCAAGACCTTCCTATGCATCTTTGGGCTGAAGCTGCCAGAATAGCGGTGTATGTACAGAACCGTACTCCACATAGAGTACTCAAGAACAAGACGCTTGAAGAAGTCTTCTCTAGTAAGAAACTAGAAGTCAGCCATCTCAGAATATTCGGCTGTCCTGTGTACATACACATTCCAAAAGAGAAGAGAACAAAATTAGATCCTTCAGGAAAGAAGGGTATATTTGTGGGATACTCTGAAAGCTTGAAGGCTTACAGAATCTACTTCCCAGGATACAAGAAGATTGACATCAGCAGGGATATGACATTTGATGAAGGCATAGCTTACAACAAATCCAGAAAGAGACCTGCTAAAGAACCTGAAGAAGCAGAAGCAGAAGTACCCAGAATTCATTATACAATCATGGACGAAGAAGCTCAAGAAGACGATTGAGAGTTCGAGGAACCACAAAGACCTGTAGATCCACCTCTGGAGAAGAATCCTCATAAGAGGAAACCTGCTTGGGTACGTGAACTTATCCAAGGTGCGGAAAGATATGGGGCTCCATAAGAGAATCACAGAGAAAGAAAGAGGACCAGATCCAATTCCGGGTATGTAGCTTTACTATGTGATTTCATTGATAAAGAACCTTCCAGTTATGAAGAAGCAGCCGAACAGAAAGAATGGAAGGATGCTATGATCGAAGAATATCAATCGATCACGAAGAATGATGTTTGGGATGTTCTCCCAAGACCAAAAGGGAAGTCAGTTGTCACTTCCAAATGGATCTACAAGATCAAGCATGCTGCAGACGGTAGCATTGAAAAGCATTAGCTCGAGGATTCTCTCAGAAAGAGGGAGTAGACTATGAAGAAACCTTTGCACCTATAGCCAGATACACTTCCATCAGATCAGTACTTGCTCTAGCTGCAGTAATGAAATGGAAGATACACCAAATGGATGTCAAGACTGCTTTCTTGAATGGTGTAGTAGAAGAGGAAGTGTATGTAGAACAACCACTCGGTTTTGAGACACATGACAGAAAGTCTCATGTATGCAAATTGAAGAAAGCCCTGTATGGTTTGAAACAGGCACCCAGGACCTGGTACGGTAGAATTGACGACTTTCTATCCAGTTTGGGCTTTACCAAGAGTAAAGCAGATTCCAACCTCTACTACAAGGTTGAAGATGGAAACCCAGTGATGCTCCTAATGTATGTAGATGATCTATTTGCGACAGGTACAGATGGGTTGATTGCTGATACGAAGAGAAAGCTTGCTGTTGAGTTCGAAATGAAGGACTTCGGGATGATGCATTACTTTCTAGGTATGGAGGTGTGACAGAGTACAGATGGAATCTTCCTTGGACAAGGGAAGTATGCAGTAGAGATCCTGAAGAGATTTGGGATGATGGAATGCAAAGCTATGGCCACACCTATGGCATCGAACCTGAAGCTATTGAGTGATGCTTCATCAGAGTTGGTTGATGCTACGATGTATCGTCAGATGATTGGGTCATTGATGTACCTGACGAACACGAGACCAGACATTTGCTTTGCTATGAACACCTTGAGCCAGTACTTGACAGATCCGAGAAGTGTTCACTTGACTGCTGCAAAGCATATTCTGAGGTACCTGAAGGGTACAATTGATTATGGGCTCAAGTATGATGCGAATCAAAAGATTAACCTGGAAGGTTATGTTGATTCAGATTGGGCAGGCAGTTCCATCGACAGGAAGAGTACTTCAGGATGTTGCTTCAGTATGGGATCAGGTGTGATCTCTTGGTTTAGCAGGAAGCAATCCTGTGTGGCACTGAGTACAGCTGAAGCAGAGTATGTCACAGTTTGTTCAGCTAGTTGTGAGGCAGTATGGCTGCGGAAGCTATTGTCTGATATATTTGATCTCCAGTTGGATGCTACTTGTATACATTGTGAAAAACAGAGTTGTGTGAAGTTGTCGGAGAATCCAGTGTTCCATGACAAGTCGAAGCATATCGAGATCAAGTATCACTATATCAGGGATATGGTGCAGAGAGGAGCAGTGAAGCTCCAGTATGTTGCAATGGAGGAACATATAGCTGATGTATTGACAAAGCCATTGGCTAGGTTGAAGTTCAAGTACTTTAGGGAGAGACTTGGTGTTCTCCAGATCAAGGTTCCCTCCAAGAGAAAGTGATGAGACCCATAGCCATTCTGACATGGTGAGAGGATTGGTTCCTTCCATGGT
>LPNX010291769.1:125974-163506 GCA_001517045.1 Pseudotsuga menziesii
ACCTGGTGAGTTACCAGGTAGCTCAGTTGAGGACAGGGGGCCATTCTGATATGACTGTTGGGATGTGTTCTCGTAGGATCAGATGTGAGTGCAATCCCTTCCATCGTTGTGAGCAGGATGTGTTCCCACTTGGATGGATGTAAGTGCAGAGCCTTTCTGGAGTGACTGAGGGATGTGTTCCCACGTGCTCAGATGTAAGTGCTGAAATCTCTCATCACTGTGAGTAGGATGTGTTCCAGCCTAGATGGGAGTCTTTCATCATTGTGAGCAGGATGTGTTCCAGCCTGGATGAAAGTGGGAAAATATTCCATCACTGTGATAGGATGTGTTCCTGTCTAGATGGGAGTCTTCCATCACTATGATAGGATGTGTTCCTGTCTGGATGGATGTGCCTTTCTGATGAGTAGGTCAGATGTAAGTGATGAGCCTTTTCACAGATGTTAGTGATGTGATGTCCTATCATGCTGGTGAATGTGAGTGCTGGGCCTTTCTGATGTGACTATAGGATTGGTTCCTATATGATCAGATGTGAGTGTTGGGCGTGCCTTTCTGATGAGTAGGTCGGATGTAAGTGCTGGGCGAAGACCTACATGATGGGTAGGCATACAAATAGCATGAAAAATGGCTGGCTCTGTAGAATTTCCTGTGACGAGAAGAATCATGAGATAGCACCAGTGATGATCCAGATCCAGTGAAGAAAGCCGGTGATGATCCAGATCGAGTGATGATCCAGATCCAGTAGTGATGTTGATCCAGATCAAGTGATGATCCAGATCCAGTCTAGTGATGTTGATCCAGATCGAGAGATGATCCAGATCCAGTACAGTGATGTTGACCCAGATTGAGAGATGATCCAGATCCAGTGATGATGTTCCATGATGATCCAAATCGAGAGATGATCCAGATCCAGTGAAGTTGACTTGAAGATTAAGATGAATTGAAGACTCAGAAGACTCAAGATGTAGATGACGAGATGATCCAGTTGATACAGAGAAGAAGACTAGTGCTGAAAATTGTGTTGAAAGAATACCTTCCTAGTTAAGAGGGAGTGTTGATGTATTTGTAACTTTGGAATGTATTCATCTATGTATCCTATGTATTGTAACCCGATGTTTATTCTGGGATGTTTCTATTATGTGTTTGAGTCATGTTGTCATACCCCGATCAATAATGTAAACAAGTCATGTCAAGTCATTGTTAAAGCCCCCACAGTTTCGGGGCACTAGGGTTATTATACACTCATAGAGATGTAGGCTCTAGTAAGTAATTGTTAAGTTAGGCCGACATGATTGAGTGCACTTCAAGTGAATGGAAGAATATAAATAGAGAGTGAGAGCCTCTCTATGTATCACTTGTACATCACATCATTCACTCACTCAAGTGTGGCGCATTAGTGAGGAAGGAAATACGCTGGGACTAGACAGAAGAAGAAGACTACTGCTTTGGGGCTTTTACTGTTTTGGTGCTGATTCCATCTCTGAGGAAGTTGCGGGGTTTTCTCCTTTATGGTTTCCCCGAGGAAAACTCTTTGTGTCTCTTGTCTCTTGTGATGTGCTTGTGTTTTGATTGTTGTACTTGTTATTCTCTCAATAAAGATCCTAACATAATGCTAGCTTAATGTTGAAAAACTAACAATCTATGAAGGTTAATACATAATTTTCTTGACTCATGGAAACATGAGGGAAAGGACCATCAATTTCACTATGGATGAGCTCAAGAGGTGCAAAGGTTATCTCATGACTAACTTTCTCATACTTATGTTCTAGATGTTTTCCTATAATGCAACCCTGACATACTCCTTTGGAAAACTTTATCTTTGGAAGCCCTAAAACCATGTCTCTTTCACACAAATATGAAATATATTTGTAATTTAAATGACCAAACCTCTCATGTCAAATATTGATGGATTCATTAGAATGGGTGAGGAGAGAAGAGGGGTTAGAGAAAGGCATGAAGTGTGAGAACCTATATACTTTTGAACTATGATTCACAAAACCTTTAGAAATGACTTTACCATTCGCAATATTATAGATTTCAACATCATTGGGAGAGAAAACAACCTTATTAGGAGACTGAGTATGGGTCATCTGGTAGACTGACAACATATTAGCAGCAAGACATGGGACATATGAAACATTATTGAAGGAACCATTGTCAAAATATATGCTACCCTTACCTTTACTTTAAGTTTATGAGTTGTCTCCTAGAAAAATATTTGGACTATTCAAATCATCAAGTGAGGATAAATCCTCCCTTGTTGAAACAATGTGCCTAGAAGCTCCAAAATCAATGATAAAGGAAGCCTATCTTACCATGCTTGCAACCAGGGCATGAACTCTCTCCTTTTCTTCGAAACTAGATCCTCCTTCCCTCTTATTTGTGCCATCAAGAAGAGAGATGTTGTTCTTGTCTAGGGGTTGAGTGAACATATAGATATGTTTATTCATGCAAGAGTTTGTAGGATGAAATTCCTTACCACAGTATGCACACTTTCTTCCTTCACCTTTACCTTTCTTCTTCTGGGAATGCTTCTTTTTGGAGTTTGAGGACTCCTCATGAGACTTGGACTTGTCTCCTTTTTTATCTAGAGGCTTCTTATCCTTATTCTTTCCTTTGGAATCAACCTTGGAATCTTGAGCAACCAAATATTGATCTTTGGAAGATTTGATGGTGCCCATCATGACCAATTTGTCTTGCTCCTGAGTCAAGGATTCCATGAAATCTTCCAATGAAGGCATCTTTCAGGTTCGAGCTGTCAACTTGGTGGCATGGAAGATTGAAACAAATAATGACTATTCAAGGCCAATATTTGAAAGAATATCTAAGATTAGTTGTTCATCTTCTTTGTTTATACCACACTTTTTTTATCTACAAAACCAATGATTTGAATTTGGAGAAGTAGACTTGCAAGGATTCGAAGCTGCTTGGACTTAGTGAAAGCAACTCATTCTCCAGTTGATGTCACCTCATCTTATATGTCTTCCCAAATAAAATTTTAAGCTTTTACCATACTTCATCTCGTGATGACAATCCATCAAGATGGAATAGAAGGTCTCTAGAAATGCTGAGACATAAGAGACCATACGCCTCATCTCTCTTATTATGCCATTTGGGATTCTTTTTTGCTACATTAGGATCAACTTCAGTTGCCATGGTCACTCTATAGAGGCATTTACACCTCATCATAATCTCCATATGTGACTTCCATTCGAATTAGTTGAATGGAGTTAAGATGATTTGGTGAGATTGATCCATTCTTCAACAACTGAGCCCTTGAATAGAAAAAATGTGCTCCCAGTGAGTGATATTTACCATGCAAAAGCAATTAAAAGAGGATAAAAATATAGATACCAAGGATTTGATACCATGTGGACATTAATCCCAAGCTTAGTTCAATTGAACTAAAAAATTGCTTGAAAACTATGCAAGAAACACTCAAAAGGAGACCGAATCTGTTGAATAACACAAATTGTTGTTATATTAATATACACCAGCCATAATTAAATAGATATAGGCTTATGAACCATGTATATACTCTAAGGATTTGAAAGAATAAATATGTTATTTGAATCAGTACAAAAGCAGGCTTACTANATACCCCAGCCATAATTAAATAGATATAGGCTTATGAACCATGTATATACTCTAAGGATTTGAAAGAATAAATATGTTATTTGAATCAGTACAAAAGCAGGCTTACTAAACTAGTCAAAATCCCCCATATGTGCATAAAGCACTTTCCAAACCAGTCAACATGCTCATGAATTTTCTGAATGAGTTGGTACATATGATAAGTAAAGGAAAGCGGAATTTATCCTGCTTTTATTTGAGGAAAATAAGGAATGTGAGTTGTTGCAAAAAATAAGGCAACCTACCTTAAAACTAGCATTACCGTTTGCCTTAAAACTGCAGAAAAAGATGGAAACTCTAGATAAGGAAGGAATGTGCACTTACTAATCTAGGAAGTTTGTTAGTTGGATGAATCTTATCCATAATATTTCCAAAGCGCTATAGGGGGGATTTTTGGTAAATTTGACCAGAAATGCAATTAGATGCAAACTAGCTAGTGTAGGACCTAGGGAATTAATAAAAAAGATTAATGATTTTATCCTAAGTATTGGAATGGGTTTTGACTATTCCAAATTTTTTTTAGGCACATAACAAATGATATGAGAATGCAGAATATAAACCCTAGGATCTTTAAAAAATTTAATCAATGCATAAGCATGTCTGTCCATTATATCATATTTCAGTTCTGCATCTCTCAATATCTTGCTGAGAAATGCAATTGGTTGCTCTGGATTCTGTTGGTTTTTCTGTAACAAAACTCCAACTATAGTATGATCAGAAGCAAAATAGAAAAAAAATAAAATCCTTTGAAAATCAAGACTAACAAAGACTGGAGCTTATGCTATTGCTTTCTTAATGTCTGTGAAATATGTTTTAGCTTCAATGGTCCATTTGATGTCAGAATCATTTCTCAACATATTAGTGAGAATGATTGAATTTATTTTTTATTCCTCGGTAAGTGAAATTTCAAAATTGCTTTCACCCTATTAGGATCAATTTTTATCCCATCCTTTGAAATGATATGTCCCAAAAGTTTCCCTTCCTTCATAACAAAATTAGATTTTCTGGGATTTAAGGAAACAACAATTTTTCTGCACTTTAAAAAATACTTGTTCCAAATGTTTCATATGGTCTCTGTCATATTTTGAAAAGAGTTTTATATCATCCATGTACAACGTCAAAACAAATTTATCGGTCTCCTTAGCAAATGCAATGTCCATTTCTCTTTGGAATATTTCCTCTGCATTCATTATCCCAAATGGCATCTTGGCATACATAAAGGTTCCCCTTGGTGTACTGAATGCCATTTTTTCTTGATCTTCAGGATGAACCTTTATTTGATTATATCATGAGAACCCATCCATTATAGAAATCCTTTGTGCTCCAACAACTTTTTGCAATATATGATCCATCTTGGGCAAAGGGTAATTATCTTTTAAAGTGACTTTGTTGAGATTCCTAAAGTCCACACACAGTATTATTTCCCCATTCTTTTTTCTAACAGGTACTAAATTAGCTACCCATTTTGAAAATATGAGTGTAACTATAATTTTGGCATTGAATAGTTTCTTGGTTTCTTTCTCAATTAAAGGTAGCAACATAGGATGGATCCTTCTAAGTTTCTTCTTGAAAGTTTTTTCTCCTAGTTTTACTGGAATTGTATGTTGTATAATAGAAGTATCATATTCTTTTAGATATTCATAACTCCAGGAAAATACATCAGCATATTTCTTCATCAATTCAATATATTTTTTCTTCTCATCTACAGTCAATTTTTTTGAAAGTTTTATTACTTTAGGATCATCCTCTGTTCCAATATTTTGATCTTGAATATCATTCTCATTAGGATGCACTTTAGGGTTTTTATCTAGATCATTTTGATCAAATAACTTATCTAAAGGTATAAGGCCCTTGGGGATAAAATTACTCTTCGACTGAATAATATCCTTACCTCCAATCATATTTCTCAAATGTTTGTATCCTTAACCTATTTCTACAAACTCTTCATCTTCTTGAGAAATATCCAAATTATGATTCTCTCTATCAAGGGCTGTGTTGTAAAACTCGTCCGACATACTTAAGAATCTCTTTATCTGTAAATCATCTTCAAAAAATTTCCAATACTTAGAGTTGTCATGAATGTAAGGTCTATTTACAACTTCAATTTATACATTTTATTTGAATAGATGGGAATCTTGAAGTTTCCAGCAATAGTGTCCAAAGAATCAACTATCCTATTTTGAATTCTAGGAATTAACATCACTCTATGTTCTTTGAAAAAGTTCCCAAGAATGTCCCAAGCTTCATTCCTACAGGCCATCATTTTAAGTCCCCATAAACATCTATTCTATTTTCCTTTAATTCCTTCAAGGAATTTAATCCTAACAACAAAGCTTCATATTATGCTACATTTTTTTACATTCAAATGTCAATTTGAAAGAATAAACCTTAAAATGTCTATCTGGAGAAATTATCCAGACACCTGCACCAGCTTCCTCCTTACTTATTGATCCATCAAAGTATATAGTCCATACCCCTTCATCTCTTTGTTTCTGTTCCAAGGCCTCCTGTCTTTTAGCAAATTCGGTGTCTTCCTTTTGTTCACTTACTACTGGTAGGTCTTCTTCAATATGAAAGTCATTATAAAATATGGAAGACCCCAAATCAGTATCAACAACATATATGGGATGATTTCTATATTTCTCTTGACTACTCACCACATAGGCTAATGTTTGTTCTCTACATAACCTCCTATGCTCACCAAACAATGGAAATGTTGCATAAGACATATCCATTTGTAGGGCACCTTTTAGCTTTGAGGCCCAAGATATAAATAACATCATACCAAACTTGGGAGGAAAATCAGCCACCTCCACATCCATGCTAATACTATTAGCACAAATTTGTGCAAGAGTAACTACCAAATCCTTGATTATCCCCAAACACTTAACTTTTCTGGAATCAAAAGAGAATAAATCTGTGTAGGTCCTTGTGATTTATAATCCCTAATTTTCAACTACCTCTCTTGGCATGAGGTTATGTGAGGTACCAGAATCCAACATGGCATTGTGTAAAATCATATCATGAACATTTAGCCTGACATAGAAAGGAGGAACATCTTCTCCATCAGTATCTTCTATTATGGGACCAAGAAATATAGTAGGGGCATCATCTGTCAATTATAATGTATCATGATGACACTCTCCATTAGTTATGACCATTCTGTTTATTTTCTCTCTATATTCATTATTCTTCAATAGTTCATTGAAAGGGGTGGAAATTTTTTATTTTGGACATTTCATCCTGTAAATTGAAAGGAGAAACTGTTTTGTCACTTTCTTTATTATTTCTTTTTTGTTTTCTTGGAATTTTTGTACAATGTCCTCTTTTTGTTATTATTTGTTTTGTTGGATGTTAGAAGGATAATTCGTAAAAGGAGTTCCTTTATTTATAATTACATCTCTACTTCTAAAATTTAATTTTCTTTGGAGATCATTCACAACATTTTGGTATCCTCTTTGATATTGGTCCGTCTCCAAGTCAAAAGCATTACACTCCTCTTCCTGAGAAAACATATTATGTTCTTCCTCTATGAGGTAGATCTAAGAATCCACATCATCAAAGTGGTGTATATGATTGTCCATACGATCAAATTTCTTCTTGATTCACATAGTTTTCTGGGAAAGGAGGTCTTATATGTTGGTCCTCAACATTTCTTTGATTTCTTTGTTGTCTTTGTCTAATTTGAGGGATAGGAGGTATTCTAAAGTTAGGATTCCTGATTTGTGGTTCAGGTTGATCTCTGTTTGGAGGCATATTATCCAGAGCTAATCTATCCATCAACCTCTCCATGGTTTTCATCATTATGTCAAATTTTGCATCTGTTGAAGAAGAGGTGGAGGGCTGATTTTCTTCTCGAATCTTTCTCATGTCTACCTCCACTCGTTGTTTCATTTTTCTAGAAGCCGTCAAGTTAGCTTCCACTTCTAATGCCTCTTTAAACATGGTAGGTAAATTGGCATATTTTCTCTCTCTCAACAGTAAATTAAAATCATTCTCAAAAGCATCAACATAGTGTAATTTTGCAGGTCCTACAAGGGTTTTTATGTTAGCTGGAATTGAATTGTACACCCTCATAAATTTGCTTGAAAACTCATGCATAGACTCAAAGTTTTCCTTCTTCAAATTATTGTATTCTGCTAATATTTGGAGAGGATTATTTTTATCTTCCCACCTATCAAGGAAAAGGGTTTGGAAGCCATCAAAATTGGGAATGGACCTAGTAGGAAGATCTTTGAACCACTTCTTTGCCTCTCCTAACAAAATTTGTGTAAACAACCTTATCTTTGCATAATCATAATCCAACTCTTCTAGGTCAATAAAATCTTCAAATATGTCCATATGTTGTTTGATTGTAAACTTTCCCTCCCCATCAAACAATGTAATCCTTTGAGAATAGTTCTCAGGAAGGTCATGCAAAATAGTCGATAAGGCAATTGGGGAAAACCTAGCAGCCATGGCTCTAGGAGGGTTTTGAATAGTACTTGAAATTTGTGGCCGAGGGGTTTGGATTATTGGTTGTATTTCTTATGTTTTTATATTATTTTAGAGAATTTTCCAAAGAGAGTTTAAGAGACAAGATCCAAACCTATTATGATGAACCACAATTTCTTTAAATCAGATTCAGATTTAGATCTTAAAAGAGATTCTTCGAATTTTAATTCCAAATCAAGATCTTGAAAGATAAGAAATTATTCATGAGATTTAGAAAATGATCCTTTTAACTAAGAAGTCCCTTCTTGTTCTTTTCCTCTACTTCTCCTAATTAAAATTTCTCAATCTTCCACACTATATAAAATCACAGAATTAGGGTTACCTCTTGTATGTATTCTTCTAGAATCCATGATGTCATCTTTGAAACCGCCTTCTTGAATATGAGTGTGAAGTCACCAGGGAAAAATAAAACCAACTTCAAATGCAAGAACTCATGTTTTCCCACATAAATTCTACTTTCTTGAAAATACTGTCATTCTTCCCAAGGTATATTTGCATCTTGTTCCCTGGAAATGGCGCCAAGATGTTATCACTCAGAATTTATCCTTGGTTGTAGGAGGATAAGTCCAAGCTAACCAAAAAACCAATCTTTAAGAGGAAAGTTGGATTCTTTCCTACTAGATATGGATCTCTCAAAAAATAAACACGAAGGCCATAAATATCTTTAAAGTAACAATTTTAAGGATTGTATGGCTGAAACAAGTGACTAACATTGGGAATGGAGTCAAAAGTCACAAGTCAAATGATGATGCTTTGCAAAATAATTTATTCAAAGAGGCGGGGTAATCACTCTTTTACAATTAGTTCATTGATTGTTTGGTGGTAAACAACAATAAAAAACATTCCATTACCATGGGCATCAAAAGATGAATCCATTATTAACTTTGGAGGAAAAAGTTTGTGGACGCTTGAATTCAGAGAACCATAGCATAAACATATGAATTCTAATTCAATATACACTTGTCCAAGCATGAAAGATAAAAAATGAATAAGATAACATGAAATGCATTCACAATAAGGAAATGAAATACAGACTGTAATAAGAATAACAAGAGAATCTTTGACAAAAAATTGCTTGGCACTGCAATTTTATTAACTTGGAAACTCGGTTACAAAAAGGTATTTCTTTCCATGAGTTTCAACCCTCATTACATTACAAAATGGTGATTAAATACATAAATATTGCTCGTTGAGATGCTAACTACCTACATTCTAAAAATAGGCATTTGTTACTACCTTATTACATATGTTAATTAACTCTGAACAAACTAATCTTCTTAACTATTTGGAAATACATTAAATTTATTCTAAATATTCTTGTCTTCAATATAACTCGGGCCTTAAGCTGAACTTCTTTACTGATGTAATACGTACTTAATATTGCCAAACTTCTCAATGGTATTCCACTGATCTCTAGTTGGAAGATCCAAACTTTCCATCTCCTTTGCTAGAACTCTCAATTCCACATGGTACACATAAGAGATACGTGGCGGTTGAGCACCAATTGTTCTGAATGCATTTACTAGCTCAAAGTCTACTGCCAACTTATCAATTATAAATTTTACAGACAATGATAGAGTCATGTCCTCAAACTTTGTATGATCCAATCTGGATTTAACCAACAATGCTTGATATTCAGATTGGGAAATAAGCCTTCCATCTTCTTCCCAAAATGAAGGAAATCCCTTTTAAAACAATGATATAAATGAGCCTTTAAAAGTTTTAACCTAATGTAACCTTATATCAATTTTTTCTTGAACAATTTCAATGTACTGGTGCTTTCCTAAAACCTTTTTGGCCCAAGTGATTATTGAAATTCTATCCTTGATTCCCATTGTTCTTAATTCCTCTTTAGGCAGAGTGTTGAGGAAATTTATTGTGTTCCTGGCTATGTCTACTGGTCTTATGTTCAAGGCTTCCTTCAGAGCTGCACAATTTTGTCTATCCACATTAATCACAATCTCTGTATCCTGAATATAATTCAAATTTGGTCTAATATTGGTAGCCTCTGAAATTATCATATCCCAAAGGAGATGTATGGCTCCATCCACCGGTAACTTTCCTGATAGCTGCTTCACCATTTTTTCATTCTTCTCTAACAACTCTTTATTTTTATTTTCAAATAGCTTCCTCTCTTCCTCTTTCTTTTTGACTGCATCAGCCAAGTTCTGATTTTGAATTTTTAAACCAGTTATCTCTTTATCTCTTAGGATATCCTGTGACATATCCTGTATAATGGCCTCAGTATTTGTTTCAGTACTTGGTTGTGTTGATGGTATGTGACTTCTCTTTCATTTTTATCTTCTTTTTCCCTCTCCAAAATCAATTGGTTCTCATTTAAAACATCAATCTTTATAGTAAGTTAACCTATTTCCTTTTCCCATTGATTTTTCTCTCCAATAAGATTTAATAATTTTACTTTTTAATCATTTAATTCCTGAGATAGCAATTCTTTTTCTTTTTAAAACTCTATTAATTCAGAGGCCTAAATTAACTAGGTTGCTGAAATTCTCAATTTCTTCTTAAGCAACTGGATATTGCTTTCCTTCGCAACCAAGATTTTTTATGTTACTTGCCCTTTATCAACCTCACTATCCATAATCAACAAATATCCCTGAATTTTTTTAATCTGTTGTTGATGCACTATGTTTTCCACATTTTCTTGTCTCAACTGATTTTCTATCTTGGACACTGTGGATTGCAGCTTTGACACCTTCAAAGTAGCTTTCATTAAGTCAATATAAATGAATTCCCCAGTTTGTTTATGTATATGGATCATACCAAGTACTAGGATGTCTTTCAAGTTCAATCTTATCTTTAATAGTAACTAATGAAACCGCCGTGTTTGAAATATTCTTGACCTTTGAGTATAGCTTCAAGGATTCTTTTGACGAAATAAGGCTTACCTTGCTTATATTTATCATACATGTCCTTTCTTTATTTGAACCTATCATTAGATGCTTCATGTACTTCTGAAAATTCAGATTCCTTGATTTCAAGGGTTGGGACTTTTACCTTTTCCTTCTTTTTATTACCTTCATCCTCAACCAGTTCTCCCTCTGATTCTATTTTTTTCCTTTTAGATGAATCTGAGTCTTCATCCTCAATATCCACAACTTATGAATGAGTCCTTTTGTCAATTATTTCCATTTTACTTGGGGTTGGAATTATCATTACTATTGATTTCACAATGGCAGATGGATTCACCTGTAAGATTTATGTATCCTCCATCTCTGATTGATAATCCATCCAATTATCCCTTTTAGCTAATCCCTCCACCATCTGATGTTCAAATTCTTTGTTCTTATTTAACTGCCTCCTCTGAGAAATAATGTGATGTGGGTCATAATTTGCTGGAGTAGCATTCCTAAAATTCATTTCTTGCAAAAGACCTTTAACCACAAGGAGTTCAGCCTTATTTTTTATGATAAATGGTTCAATTTTTGAGGGAAATTTAATCTCATAAGTATTCCTAAAATTATAAAGTACTCATTTTCTACAATCAGCTTATGTCTAATGAAATCCAAAGAAAAAATCCTAGGTTTTAAGAATGCTGGTAAGATATATGGTTCATGGTTAGAACCATAAACCCTGATTATAGTGTGTTCCTTCAGCAAAAACTAGTCTCCCATTCTTCATTCAAGGGAAAACTGCAATACTTCCTACGTCTCTAGCAAGACTCTAGGAAAATTACTTTGAAACATTACTGTGTAAATCTCTACCATTATAAGGTTCATATAATTGAAAATATTATTTTTTATTTCTGTAGTAAGCACCATCTCCGGAAATTGTATATTTTCCTCATTGAAGAACAAAAACATCCTAACCAAATAGGACTGGAATCTAAAATGCTTGGTTGTGTGGAAATTCACCAACTAAGAATTAATATTCTCAGCCAGGAATTTATCAAAATTAAGACAAGGTAACTATTGGGATTGTGACTCTGGTTGACTCATGCTCATTTTAAATTGGAAACGTAGTAACAATTCTGGAATAAATCTATCTACATCCAAACCTACAAATTGACTTAACATGGAAATGCCCAGTTGGGATTCTTCATTAAACAAGCTGATATCAAGGGGAAAATGTTTATTTGTAGGGGACACATCAGTTTTAAAACATTTAGAGAAAAATATTTCTTTCTCCTAAATGGGGTAAAGTCTAAATTCTTGAATCAGGTCTTCTTCAACAAATTATTCTTGGACCAAGGTGAATGACGGTGGGATTTCTAGGGAATATTTGATAATAAGGGAATTTACAGGGAAAAATATTTTAGTTTTAGCATCATCCATTATCACTCTTTCAGATGAAGAATAATTTGATGTGCACTAGGCAACGAATTTGAGGAAGTTCAGGGTTTGGTCAGGGCAGAAATGATGGAATTGGGACTAATAGACACCATGCAAGTCTATGCCTTGGTTTTAAAGGCCTTTGATTTATATTTTGTGAGAAATTCGACCCAAAGGAATATCTAGGAGTGTTAGAGAAACTCACAAATCAAATTTGGTGCAAAACCAACAAAAAACCATTAATTGTGAAGCAATTTTACACACACAATGTGAACAGAAACATGTTATATTTTGACTGTATAACATAAAAAAAATGTTAGTAACAATTTTATATTACATCATAAGAGTTTCGTGAGGCTTTGGGATCCCATTGTGACTATACAAGTGAAAATTGCCAAATTGGCATCAATCCCCCTAGGTGGGCCAATCACGCTCCAAATCAGCCCAAACAGCCACGAATTGTTGTGTGTACATGGATGAGATGATTTGGGGCAATTATTACACTTTGGCATGCGTGGTTGTGGAAATATGGGTGGTTTGGAGCCTCTAGGTGGCATTAAATGCACCAAATCAAGCCAAAAATTGACAAAATCCACCTCTAGCGCTCCTAGTCAACCAAGATGTCCACATTCAATGAATGGGAGCACACCAAAAATGATAAGGACACACATATGTCTGGTTTACTGATCTGGAGTCCTCATGTGGGTGTAAATGCCTCAATTTGACTAGCTTTTGGTCCAACTAAGCACCCTAAGTCCACCACCATAGTGTATTAATGCACAATGCAATAAAATTGACTAAGGAGTGAAACTAAGGTACTAATGGTTGGACTACTGTTATAACACCATCCCTTAATCCAAAAACTTAGTACAACACTCAAAATGAAGGATTCCTTGGGAACAATGGCTCAAGTCACCTCAATTACATAATTTAGAAATTTTATTTGTCCATATAAACCAAGGAAAGAAGGAAAACCTCATGGGACAAAACCTTCCCTCAAGAATGGACATGGGACTGAAACCTAAAATAAATAGCATAAAATCACCATACTTCACTCACCCCAATCAAATATCTCAGGTAAGTGAAGGTCTTCTCTGTGAAAACCTTGGTGAAAATGTCAGCAGTTTGCTCGGTGGATGGGCAATACTGCATTGAAATCACCCTGTCATGCACTAAGCCCCGTATGTAGTGCATATGGATGTCAATGTTATTTTTTCTCTACCTATGAAATGGATCAGTATATATTTTGATGGCACTTTGATTGTCCACCGAAATGTTGGTTGGAGAATCAATTGTGACACCAAATTCCCAATGAATTCCTTGCAACCAAACACACTGTGTAGCTGCATTGACTATTGCCCTGTACTTGGCCTCTGCTGATGAAAGTGAAATGGTCTAGTGTTTCTTACTTGACCAGAAAATGGGATCTTCAGAAATCATAAATACAAAACCTGAAATTGATTTTCTGTCAATGGGATCTCCAGCCCAATCTGAATCATAAAATCTAGCTAGTTGGAGTGAAGCTCTACCTGAATAGTGCACCCCGAAATTCTTTGTATCCTGGACTTACTGAAGAATTATTTTTGAAGCATTCCAATGGAGGTCATGTGGTTGGTTCATATTTATTTCTACATCACTTACAACATAATATAAATCAGGTCTTGTGTGTCTAAGATAGAGCAAGTTGCCCTCTAGTTGCATGTAGAGTGTAATATCTACCAATGGAGAATTGCCAAATGCAAACAATTTGATACTAGAAAGAAAGGGAGACTTGGATGCCTTACATTCAGCCATGTTAAACTTATTTATCAGGTCTAAATAATACTATGGTTGACTCGTCATTATGCCCCTTTCACTTTGCTCAATTTCCAAACCCAAAAATTGCCTAAGCAATCCTAGATCGGTCATAGCAAATTCACTGTGTAAAGATGACTTAATTTACCCAATTGAAGTGGTGCAGCTACCTGTAATGAGAAGTTCATCAACATAAAGAAAAATAACCTGAAAAATACCATCATGTTTCTGCAAATATACATTAGGATTTGTTTTACATCTAGTGAAGCCAATGGAGAGCAAGAAACCAATCATTTTAGCATACCAAGCCCTGGGGGCTTGCTTGAGTCCATACAATGATTTATTCAACCTACATACCAATGAAGGATCCTTTTGGAAGCCTTCAATTTGCTGCATATAAATCTCCTCCTGTAGCTCACCATGCAAGAATGCACTCTTAACATCCGTGTGGAGCACTTGCCAACCCTTACTAGTTGCAATTGCAAGAACTAGTCTTATGGAGTCCATCTTTGCAACTGGTGCAAAGGTCTCTGTGTAATAAACACCATGGACTTAAGGGTATCCCTAAGAACCTAATATTGCCTTATTTTTCACATATGAACCATCAGAAGCAAGTTTGGTTTGGAATACCCACTTGCATTGGACAAACTTCCTCTTGGGAGGAAGGGGAACCAATTCCCCTGTCTCATTCTCTTGGAGAGAATGGAACTCTTCTTTCATTGTTGTTTTCAATATTGGGTCATTTAAATCTGGATGATATGTCTGAAGATCATATCCAATAAGCATACAACAGTGCTCAGCAAGAGCAGTATCACTTGAAAATGAAGCATTACTAGTTTGTGATCTAGTCTTCCTAGGCTCATGGGGATTGCCTTCCAATTCCCCTGCAACTTGTATGATTTTTTCAGCCCACTTGGGACTTGATGGTGATTCATATACAGAAATATCATATTAATCCATAATTATATTAGACATATAATAAAAAAGAGAGCATGTATCATCACTTACATCTTCGAATTGTTGAGGAGAGGAGCATTCCCTCGGTGCAAGCTCAAAATCTGGACTCTGACTCTTCTTCGAATTTCATACTTCTTTCAACAAATGTCTTGAGTGTGGAAGTGTCAAAGATTTTGTAGCCTTTATTTTCCTCACCATACCCAATCATAATGCACTCCTTTCTTTGTGGCTGCAAGGCCTTCCTCTTTTCATAAGGGATTCTAGCCCATGCTCTAGTTCCAAAAGTCCTGAAATTTGAGACATTTGGTTTATAGCCAAACCATGCCTCGTAGGGAGTCTTTCCTTTTACTTATTTATGAAAGGATCTGTTTTGTATGTGTACAACACAACTAATGGACCCATCCCATATCTTGGGACTTATATCCCTTGCTTCAATCATGCAAGTGGCCATCTCCTTGAGAGATCTATTCTTCGTCTCTGTCACACCATTTTGTTGTGGTGTACTGTAGGGAGTTGAGTGTTGCATTTGGATGCCACACTCCTCAAAAAGGTGTTGTAGGTTCTTGTTTACATACTCCTTCCCATTATCATTCCTAAGAATTTTAATCTTATTCCCACTCTTATTTTCTACCAATTCCTTCCAAATCTTCAATTGTTCAAAAACTTCAAACTTTAATTTGAGGAAGAACACCCAACAGAATCTTGAGTAATCTTCTATAAATGTAAGTACATACCTTGATCCACAATATGATGGAGTGGAAAATGGACCAATCATATCTGAGTGTACCAACCCAAGTGGTTGTGTGGCTTTCCTTGCCATCCCCTTCTCATAGCTTCGTCTGGATGCTTCTTGACTACACACCTAATGCATGCTCCATTTGATGATTTGATTTGTGGAAGTCCTTCCACCATCTCATCTCTGTGTAGTGCTTGGAGGTATTTGTAATTCATGTGACCAAACTCTCATTCCATATCTTGGAAACCTCATTGGCATGTGAGAGAAGTGCTTTTTCATCGGAAGTGGGGAGGAAGTTCGAAAACTTTTATATCCTCTCATGATGGTCTGCATACCCAATTGTAATGACTTGGTCTAATGAGATTTCTGGAATCTCTACCATGTCTAGAGTGAAGGTCACTCTCTTTTCCTCTCCTGTATGGGTCATTTAATAGACTAACAACAAATTTTCTACAAGGTCTGGTACATACAATACATCACTGAAGAAACCATGCTTTAAGTCAATCCTACCAATTCCCATGGTCTGGATTTATGAATCATCCCCCATTCGAACTGCTGGGCCAACATTCGAATGCATGGAGGATACACGCTCTCTTGTGGCAACCATGTGTCTGGAATCCCTTGAATCAATGATGAAAGATGAAGAGTTATAGGTACTTGCTACCAAAGCATGACATTTCTCCTTTCCATCTAAACTGGAGGTGCCATCCTTCTTCCTTGCGCTGTCAGGGAATGGAATGTTGTTCTTCTCCAGTAGCTGCGCCATCTGGTCAATATTTTTTTTCATGCATGAGCTCTCTGGATGTCATACCTTGTGGAAATAGGTGCATTTGGTCTTCTCTTTTTTTCTCTTGTCCTTCTCCTTGGGATGATTCGAACCCCCATCACTAGATTTGGGTTTTTCTGGTTTCTTCTTATTTGGCAGCTTAAAATTTTTTTCCTTAGGATTCCCCTTTAAAGAATTCAAAACTCCCATTACCAAGGCTTGATCCTTAGCCTTGATGGTTCCCATTTGGACTAGCTTGTCTTGCTCTTGAGTGATTGACTCCATGAAGCTAGCCAGACTTGGCATCTGCCAATTTCGAAGTGTAAGCTTGCCAGCATGAAATGTGTTGACAAAGACTGAGAACTCTGGCCCCAACTTCGAAAGGATTAACAAAATCAACTGGTCCTCTTTCTTCTCAATGCAACATTGCTTTAGCTACAACACAAGTGATTTAAAATTGGTGAAGAAATATTGGATAGTATCAAAGTGCGCTGGGCTCAGGCTGATGAGCTCATTCTCAAGCTGGTGACCTCTTAGTTCATCAATTTTTCCAAACAATGTCTCTAGTTTTACCCAGAATTCATTAGGTGTGGTTAGAATATCTATGTGGAACAAGCGCTTTCTTCAGATGCTCATACACAACAATCCATATGCTTCATCCAATCTGTTGAAGTACTTGGCTTTCTCAACAGTAGAGTTTGGCTCCACCTTTGTGCCCATGGTAACTCTGTAAAGGCCTTTGGCTCTCACTTGAATCACCATATCTTCCTTCCAATTGAATAACTTGAAAGTTGTTAGCAATATGTGGGTAGCTTCCATTTATTCTTGTGCTAATGGTGGTGAAATTGTTGAATGTCCTGCAAAACAACTCGATTTTATCTGGAATTTCTCTAAAATGCATCTCAAACACACTCTGAATTGATATGCAACTCAATAAAATCCAACAGGATCTAATACCATGTGATAAATTTGATCCACAGGAATATCTAGGAGCATTAGAGAAACTCACAAATCAAATTTGGTGCAAAACCAACAAAAAACCATTAATTGAGAAGAAATTTGACACACACAATGTGAACGGAAACAGGTTATATTTTGACTATCTAACATAAAAAAATGTTAGTAACAGGTTTATATTACATGATAAGAGTTTTGTGAGGCCTTGGAATCCCATTGTGACTATACAAGTGAAAATTTCCAAATTGGCATCAATCCTCCCTAGGTGGGCCAATCACACTCCAAATCAGCCCAAAAAGCCACAAATTGTTGTGTGGACGTGGCTGAGATGAGATGGGGAAATTATTACACCATGGAATGTGTGGTTGTGGAAATTTGGGTGGTATAGAGCCTCTAGGTGGCATTAAATGCAACAAATCAAGCCAAAAATGGACAAAATACACCTCTAGCGCTCTTAGCAACCAAGTTGTCCACATTCAATGAATGGGAGTGCACCAGCAATGATGAGGGTGCACATGTGGTTGGTTGACTAAGCTACAGTTCTCATGTGGGTGTAAATTCCTAAATTTGACTAGCTATCGGTCCAACTAAGCACCCTAAGTCCACCACCACAATGTATTAATGCACAATGCAATAAAATTGAATAAGGAGTGAAACTAAAGTACTAATGGTTGGATTAATATTCTAACATATTTCAGCTGATGGAATGGAACAAAAGACATAATAGTATCGAGAACATCACCATCCCTATCTTCAAATATTTCTTCTAGTTTTTGAAATTCTAAGGCTTGTGCTTCAACTTCCCCTTCGCTCTCCATTTCAAATAACAATTAGCGGGTTTATACATGGCCTACCTAGATGATTAGAGGCTGGAAAGGTATTTGTATGTGTTGGATTTTCCACGTAGAGACACGTTCTTTATCCAATGCACAAAAGACAAATACCCCAAACACGTTCCCTTTCCTTTATAATATTTCTGCATTGGTGGTTTCAGGATCGGTAGGAGTGGTTTTCTCCTACCACTTTTCTCCTAGTGGAATTATTCTCCTCCATCCATGTAGAATGCGGTAAAAATTCCATTGGGTCGAGCTTCCTTAATTTCCCATGCATGTTGCGGGAACGAAATTTTTTTCAATTGTAGATCTGATTCGTCGCTCATCTCAGGTCATCGATCTTAGAACCCCTTTAACCTCTACCTTTGACATTCCGTTGATCACTAATCCATTTTCTCGGTGTGCATCTTCCTCTAGTGGATTGCTTATCTTCCCTTGATCTGCTTTCCCTCCATCACAAGTCGTTGATTAGATCAACACTTTAGCCCTTACCTTTCCATTCCACCGATTGCCTATCTATCCTTTTAGTACGCAACTTTCCTCACCAGATTGTACACCCATCGTCGATCTTCCTTATCCCTTTATTTACACTATATATCTAATCTAGTTGTTAACATTTTCATCCACTTGATCTTTCACCTTGCAACTTTCAATCATGGATCCCATGTTCACCGTTGATATCTCCGCTTGAAAGATCTTAGCCGTCAACCTTCTTCAACATATACCATGAAATATTTTTCATTCCTTTAGCCACTTTTTAGAAAAAAATGTATCTCATGGTTTCATGGGAAAAATGAAAATTATAGTCTTTTTTTTCCTCCATTCAACCACCCATGGTCACATTAGCAAAGCTACAAAATTTTAATCTTTTTATTGGGACTTAAGCCAATCTTCTCACCTATAAATCAAATCAATGCTAACATTATTTCTGAAAAAAGAAATATGGAACACTTAGGTTGATTATTGATTACAGGAAGATGGATAAAGTTAGAATAAAGAACAAGTATTATTTACCTCGAATTGATGATCTATTTGATGAAATGAGAGGTGCAAAGGTATTTTCAAAGATTGATTTGAGGTTGGGTTTCCATCAAGTTCGAATAAATGAAGGAGACATCCACAAGACAACATTTATGTGAAAATATGATTCACATCAATATCTAGGAGCTAAGAGAATCCTCACAACTAAAGAGTTTCACAAATTATGCAGAAAGTAGTGTAAAAGAGAAAAACTAACACATAAAGATGGTGCCAATAACTAAAGTTTATAATAATCTACAACTTGTAAATATGTCTAGAACATGTTTATAATAGAAATAGAGAAAATCATTATCCTTAGGAGGAAAATTGGTGGCATACATGTGGCAGGCTTTGATTGGACCTCAAACCCCCGTAGGTTGACCAATGAGCTCCCAAACCACCTCAAATGGTCACCAATAGCCATCTGAACGTGGGTGAATAATTGTAGGACATAAATGAGGGTAGGCTGGGCATGTTGGAGTGCATGGGTGAGTGGAAGTGGCTTTAGGCAGCATTTAATAATCCAAAAGAGCCAAAAAGACTCAAATACAATGCATGGGCGCCTCTAGTAAAATCAGTTCCCTATTTTAAGGAGTGGGAGCACCCCAAGGACTGAAATTTCAATAATGAGGGTGCTCATGCTCCTGGTTGACCAAAATGTGGGCGCTTGGATGCATTAATGAGTCCAAAACCCCCAAATACCTTGTTAGACCAACATAACCAAGGTTTGGACCATATAACATAAGTGTAAAACAAATTAAGTGTGTCCTAGGCGGTATGTGACCATGTCCACAATTGGGTTTCTCTTTCTTTCTCTTCATCCTCTTGGATTTCAAATCCTCATCAATAGAACTTGAGCTTTCTACATTCGAATGATACTTCTCCTTCACTCATTGTTGCTTCGAATCCTTGGATTTCTTCTTTCCTTTGGCTTGATTCGAAACACCTGCAACAAGGGATTAATCCTTGGTGGATTTGATGGTACCTAATTTAACCAACTTGTCTTGTTTTTTTTGTCAAATACTCCATGAAGTCTGCCAAAATAGGCATTCTCCAATTTCGAATTGTCAACTTTCATGAATAGAATGGCGAGACAAACACAGAATACTCAGGCCCTAGCTTCGAAAGGATGGAAAATATCAACTGCTCTACTTTCTTCTCGATGCCACATTGTTTTAGATGGAGTACCAAGGATTTGAACTTTGTGAATAAATTCTCGATCATCTCAAAGTGAGTTGGGCTCAATGTGATCAACCCATTTTCGAGTTGATGTACTCTCATCTCACTAGTCTTCCCAAACAATGAATCGATCTTGTGTCATACTTAATTGTATGTAGAAATATTGTATACATGGAATAGAAGATCCCTCAAAATACTGAGACAAAGCATCCCAAATGCTTCATCCAATTTGTTGAAATACTTGGATTTTTCCATAGCAAAGTTGTGCTCGATCTGAGTCCCCATGGTTACTCTATAGAGTCCTTTTGACCTTAACACTCCCAACAGTGTCACACAACTACAGTGTGTCTGAGGCCTATTACTTTGGTTTGGAATTCCTATCATACTTTTCTTCATCTTGAGTTATCTCTTATGTGCAAGGTGGTCTTCATCTCTTGAGGTGGATCTACTGCTCTCTTATATTGTTCTTAAGCTTTTTCTTCCATCATGATATCTCTAAACCCCGGGAAGATTCAGGTTCATGTTTATTGGAGTGAATCTTATTGTCGTCACTTGTTCTTTAGAGCAAGTCTCATCCTCCTTTTCTTGTAGGCGGTTGTACACGACCTTTCCTACAAGTCAAATGCACCAGTTGCATGGTTAAAATCATTTCATAGGACATATGCATAAAGACAAATCCTTATGCATCATGCAACTATTTTAGCCAATGAAACATCCATCCATATCTCATGAAGACTTTATAGATGCCTTCTATCTCTACCATAACATCATTGATACTGTGCACTAATCCAATATGTCAGCAAAGAGGTTTCATTCTAGAAAAGTAGTAGTGGAGAGTTGTATAGCACTATGGGCTACTCCCCCATAACATGCATATTAGTAGTATATTGTCATTAATGAAAACATTATATCATGCATAATACACAACATATACAGGAAAGACAATTCAAATACTTATATTTGTTTTTTTTGTCTTCATCTTCTTCTGGATCTGCAGCTTCTTCTTTGACCAATGAGATTGCTTCAATCTCATGCTTGCTTGAAAGCTTTTCTGGAATGCTGCTTCTGGTGGACCTAGGGTTTTATAGAAAAACCACAATTTTTCAACTTAGGTATATTTCAGATCTGTTTGGATAGAAATATGCACCTCCTCAAGGATATTTGAGCAACATACACATTTTCCCAAAACTGTGATCAGAACTACAAAATATCTGATGCCCTAGTTTTCTTCAATTCTTTTGCAAAATTTCCTGATATTGTTTCTGCGGTATCCCCAAAAGTACTACTCCTCTATGTCTAAAATTTTTCACTAAGGTATCCTTGTCTATCCTCTTTCCAACCCTGTAGATTAGATCAGAATTGGTTTCACCTATTGGGAGTTATGTGAAGTTTCCCAAGGTGACTTATTTCAGTACTGTTCTACATAGCAAACTTGCACGGACTTCCACGTGTCACTGTTTCACCTTCATGGTCTAAAACATTTACTTAAGAAAGTACATTCCGTGCCCTATCTGGAAAATCTTGTGAAATTGCATTTGGACCTTCGTAGCCCAAGATATAGCAATTATCCATAGGTCACCTGTTTAATTCTAAATCTTGGGAGAGGCTGGAACCTTGATTTGGCGGAATCATATCTCATAGAATATAGAGAATCTAAGGCTGAAACATTTACACGGGGTACATCAGGAATTTATCTTCGTCATGTAAATGTTTCGTCTCCTGGGATTTCTCCAATCTCGATATATAGTGAATGTCCCAAAATGACTAGTTTTAGTCTTTTAGGGTTTTCAAGCATGAAACCCTAATAGATGTAGCTGTAGCACTATTTCGGCTGCACAAATACTTCTTTCAGGGTGGCTCTGATACCATGTTAAGTTTTTAATGGTTATATAAGATCTTATAGAATTTATCATCATAACAGCATAACCACAAGCAAAAATATCAATGAAATATAGACAAGCACAACCACACAAAATAACAAAAAGATTTATCATGGGAAACCTTCATGGGGAAGAAAACCCAGCAAAACTTCCTATGAATATTATGTATAAAAGTACAAGACAAGAGCCCAAACATGTGTGCCTCCCTTTAGTAGATATAGAAATATATCGCTCTCCTATGCATTGTACACAAGTAAGTGTGTGTTTTAAATGAGGAACACATCTCCTCTATTTATACTATTTTCGTCACTTGAATTTTAACCTAACAAGTCGGCCCCACTTAACTAAGTGGTCCGAATTCACTTAGGAAGACTCAATACAATATTATATTATATTCATTAGGGTACTATTGACCCAACTTACAATGGAGGCTTTACCTCATGACTCTATGATGACCAATTACAATAGTGTCACCCCACTGGAGGAATAATAGCATCTCCCTTAGGTTACATCAGTAAAATACATTTTGAATATCCTTTGAAGTTACAATATTCAAAACTATGTATAATTCCCCTTCTTGTAGTGGCAAGTGGTGCCATGTCTATGGTAATATCAAAGATGTCAAGTCGAGGCCAGTAAGCATACGCAGAAGCAGGCAATGTTGTGGAGCAGACCATTGGTTGAATCAGGACGGTAAGTATGCGATCAACAAAGCAAACCATGAATTGTCATATCATAAAGCAAAGTTTCTTTTGAATTAACTATGTATTCATATTGGCACAAGTTGAATTTTATATACTCTATTCATATTAATAACATGTATTAGTTACATTTAGGTTGTATCTTTTACTGGGGAGAATAAAGTTGTGACAGACTATGAAAAGTCCCTTAATATTGCTTACAAGGTTGCTGCTCACCAAGGGTTGGCAATTGGTTTTTATGTTTCATCTATCCTATTTTTTTATGTTCTGTAGATATGCATTGGCTCTTTGGTATGGATCATGGTTAATTATTAATGAAGGGTATTCTGGTGGTGGTGTGATTAATGTCATCTTTGCAGTTCTAACTGGAGGCATGTAAGTTGAATCTGCATTGTGAATTGTAGTATGGGCACTTCATAAAGAAAATTAACTACATGGATTTTTCATGTATTCAAAGTAGATAAATTCATGTTGATTAATGAGAACAAAAATAATAAATATTTGATGGATTTCAGGTCTCTGGGCCAGATGTCACAATGTTTAAATGCCTTTGGAGTTAGCCAAGCTGCAGCTTATAAAATGTTTGAGACAATTGATAGGAAGTCGTAGATTGATGTATATGATACAAATGGATTGGTACTTAAGGATATTCAGGGTGATATCGAGCTTAAATATGTACACTTCAGGTATCCTGCATTGCCTGATGTTCAAATATTTTGTAGGTTCTCATTGGAAATACCCAGAGGTGGCACTGCAGCTTTAGTTGGAGAGAGTGGAAGTGGGAAGTCCACAGTTATAATTATTATAGAGATATTCTATGATCCATAAGCTGGTGAAGTGCTTATAGACAGTGTCAAGATCAAACAATTTCAACTTAAATGGATAAGGCAAAAAATTGGACTTGTAAGCTAGGAACCTGCCCTCTTTGCAACCACTATTAAGGAGAATATTAAATATGGTAAAGATGGGGCTACTTCATAGGAAATATAGGCTTATACAACACTTGCTAATGTGGAAATATTTATTATAAATATGCCTTGGGTTTGTAGCAATAGATCTTGATTATTGGCAATTGCTAATAATCCTTAGTGTGAAAATGTTTTCTTTTGCACATGGATTTTGTGTATGCTTACAATCATGGTTTATATTGCCAGGATTTTGATACAATGACCAGAGAGGATGGTACCCAATTATATGGAGGCCAAAAGAAAGTATTGCAATTGCCAGGGCTATTTTAAAAGATCCCTGAATTCTCCTCCTTGATGAAGCTACTAGTGCCTTGGATGCATAGTGTGAAAAAGTGGTTCAAAGAAGCCCTTGATAGAATTATGATAAATAGAACAACAGTTATTGTTGCACATCGTCTAACTACTATCACAAATGTTGATATGATTGTTGTGGTACATCATGGTTCCATTGTTGAAAAGGGTAAGTTTTTACAGTAATCTTGATTCTTTACCAACAAACAACAAAGAAGTCAAAATCTAATGGGAATCACTTGATTATAACTAAAATAGTTCTTCTCCATTCCTTGTGCCATTTATTTTAACAAGTGTTTAGCTATGAACTTTGTAAACATGTTCTCAATTCTTCATGCTGCAAATTTTAATGTATTTTTCAACAAGCTTTGTGAAATGGCTCTTCTTTTTTACCCGTGGCGATATATTAATGTATCTGAGAAATGTCATTTTCATGTTTACACTTTCAGCTCATCATGAACTCTTCTGGGGCATACTACCAGCTTATACGTCTCTGGGAAGTGCATCAATGAAAAGAAAAATATGCAAATGATCATGATCAAATGGAAATACGCTTGCATGATTCCAATACCATTGGTAGGGTTAGTAGTCAAAAGTCATCTCTTAGACAGTCTATAAGCAGTGGATCATCATTCTATTTCATGGTGGTAGTCACAATTCCATTTCATTTTCATTTTCCTTTCCTGGTGGAGTTGGTCTCCATGAATATGTTCAAGTAGATGAAATCAATCCAAAGAAGGGCTTCATGAATTGGTTTTCGACCAAAAACCAAGGAGATGTGGAAGATGGCCAATCAAAAGTTTTAAAAGATGTTCCTGTTTTACGCCTAGCATCTCTTAACAAGCCATAGGTTCCAGTGTTCATACTGGCATCCATTGTAGTAGTTGTTAATGGGGTTATTTTCCTATTTTTGGTCTCTTTCTCTCAAGTGTTATTTTCAATTTCAATGAAGCTCCACATAAGCTTAAAAAAGATGCCAGTTTCTGGGCACTCATGTATTTAGTTTTGGTAGCTACATGCTTTATTATGGGACCAACACAGCTATATTGTTTTGTTGTTGTGGTGGAAGGATTGTGCGACGTATTCAATCATTGACATTTAACAAAGTTGTTTACCGGGAGATTGGATGGTTTGATGATAGTGAAAATTCAAGGTCAGTATGGACAAACCTCTTGCTATTTTGGTAATATGAGGAAAACACTCTTAAGGGTAAAAACTAAATAGTGTTTTTTTGGGTAGACATTAGATATATTAGATTGGCGATAATTCTAACTCCAAATTTCTATTTTCAGTGGTGTAATAAGTGCAATATTATCAACATATGTTGCAACTGTGCGTAGCATGATGGGAGATGTTTTGTCGCTTGTTGTTCAGAATATTGAACAATCATTGCTGGTATTGTTATAGATTTTTCAGCAAACTGGAAGTTGGAATTTTTTATATTAGCTCTCGTGCCTATGCTAGGTGTTCAAGGTTGCGTTCAAATAAAGTTCCTTCAAGGTTTTTTTGCCGATGCAAAGGTTAGTAATATCATTCACTTGAAGAATAGTGTACAGACTACATATTGCTAGTCATGGTTAATAAAATTATATCAGAACATGTACAATTAGAAAATTTTATCAATTGTGGTTTATAATTTAATGAAAGTTATACTCTCAACTGTAGACCAAGAGGATTCTCCATTTCTTAAAGAGATTTAACTTTTTTGAAACGTTATTACTAATTGAAAGGGTCATATTCCAGGCGATGTATGAGGAAGTCAGTCATGTTGCGAATGATGCTGTTGGAAGCATTCGAACTGTTGCCTCCTTTTCTTCATAGGACAAGGTGATGGGCCTCTACAATGAAAAATTCTCTACTCCCTTGAAAAGTGGAATTCGTCAGGGAATTATAAGAGGAATTGATCTTGGGAATTACTTGTTCATGTTCATTTTTCTTCTTTGAGAAATATACTCTTCTATGTGTGTATGATGTCCCATATATGGCTTGATATTTACTTATCATGTTTTCTAACGTGTTATATCATTATTCCCTTGCAGTTACATATATTCCCTGGTATGGATGGAGTTCTATTACTTGTGAATATTTTAACCCTAAAAACCTAAGATTCCTAATGGTGACTTCATAATATAATATTTGTGAAACTTTGTTATCACTGTGACCTTGAAGATCTATGGTTTTTATGGGGATTATTAATACTTATATTGGACATAACTTGTAAGGTAGTTGATGGACTTAATATGCCATATCTTACATTTAACTACATGATTGAAGGCATTTTTATAACTTAGGATAAATGTTTTCCTATCAAGGGTGTTGTTTTATGTATTTGTAGCTTTCGTTGATCACACTCTTAAAGAAGACATTCATGTGCTGTTAAATGGTTTTCATGATCTTAAATATAGACCATGTGAAAGGGCATATTTTTGTGATTAATTGGCCTCCATCTTGACAAGTTATTTAATGTGAATAACCATGTCCTTCGGTAACTTTACCCAAGCCATCACATGCCTTCGTCATTTGGCCTTTTCAATATGGAGCAAAGAGAGAGTGTCATTTAGTTAAGTTACATTTCAACATAAAATAATATTTCTTGATATTTGACTAGTGAGGACCACCTTAGACAAAATTTTGAAGAGGAGAAAAGGTAAAACAAAAATAAAAGAAAAAGACTAAATTGAGAAAAGGAATATCAAACTCTTTTCTCATAGAGAAATAACTAGCTTTAAGGGATTGGGAGTGGATTTTTCACGAGGAAGAAGAATGAGAGTTGACATTGAGAATGACTTGGATTAGAGTAGGTCATAGGAGTATTAAAATCTTTCATAGAGAAGCCATCAAAAGTGAAGCAACCAATCATTTCTCTAGATTAATATTAAGGAAATACCTTTTGAATGTGGGTAGAGAAAAGACATTTCTATAGCATTAACTACATTGTTGAAATAGTAAGAAAGGGCCCACCATCTGTAGCATTATTTTTTTTAAGGTGGATTTGTTAGGAGGCAAGAGACCACCTTGTCATCGATCTCACCCAGTTTGAATAACTATAGAATTTCATAATTCTTTTGGTGAGATAATTTGTTGATGCAATGCATGTCTATGGATTAAGCAAGTAGTGTGTTGCTGGATTGATTAGTCATTTGTAGCATTAATAAATTGTTGAAACAATTAGTTAATTAAAGTATGCAAATCCTACATTGTTGAAACAGGTTATTACTTGGCATGTACGATTTGTATTAGGGTATGCAAGTGATTTCTTGATAATTACAAGTGTTGAAAAATATTTAATTTCTTGTTGAATTGATACCATTAATTTTCTATGATTAATTAATGTTGAAATGAATCTAGATGAATGTGTGGTTGTAGTTCATGGTCAAGTAGAATTGAGAATTCTGGAGCTTGGATGTTGTGCCAGCAACATAGAACAGATCTTTTATTCTTGCACAAGTGGTGGTTGGATTTAACTTCTTGCAAAAGTAATATAGGACTTAACATCTTGCAAAAATAATATATATGCTTTATCTTTATGAACAATTCTATATTTCCCTTCTTGCTAGAGTGATTTCGTTTTTCCACAAGGAATGATTTATTCTTGAAGATTGAATTAGTAGTAAATCTTCTTGAAGATTGAATTATCAGTTAGAATTAAGATGATTTAGTGAGAAAGAAGTTACATAACATTTTAATCAATTAGGTTGTTCATTTTAGAATTGGTTGATTTGGGTGATTGTATGAGAATTAGTGTCAGAAAGAATTGAAATAATATGAAGAGAAACCTATTAGAAGAAAAAGTGAAAGCACAATGAATTGTGATTTTTTAGGAATCAAAGAGATGTTGTATATTTTTGGATAAAGATTCGCCAATTGTTTTACAATATTTGATAAATCAGTGAAAGATTCATTAGTTTTTACAACATTTTATAATGTAGTGAAATGTTTGCCAAGATTTTACAATATCTTATAATTTAGTGAAAGATTTGCCAAAATTTTACAACATTATATAATAAAATGAAAGATTCGCCAAAACATATATATATATATATCTATATCTATCTATCTATCTATCTATCTATATATATATATATTATTGATAAATTTGCCTTCAAATTTGCCTATATATCAGTTATATTCGCCCATTTTTTATACATATAAATCTAGGGGGGGTTTTTTAAATCATCCCTAGGTGGGATACTAATGTATAATTATAGTTTGGACCATAGAGAGCTAGGTGAAATTTTTTTGTTGTCTAAATTTGTTGGGGAAAACTTGGGCATTAAATATTTTGCAGTTCTGTCCAAGGAGGCTCATCTTTCTATCCAATTAGATATGAAAGATACCTAAGTTGAAAATTAGGGTTTCTCTGCTAAACCCTATTTCCACTAGAAGCATTATTCCAAAAGATCCTTCAAGCAAGAATCAAGTTGAAAAAATCTCATCGGTAAGTTATATCCTCTCTATTTCCACTTAATAGGTTCTCATTTTTTATCATTATGACAAATAGTACCAAGCTTGAGGACAATATTGAAAGAGTCGAGAAATTCTAAGAATGGAAGTATAGAGTGCTTCTCATACTTGAAGAAGCATGACATGGAGAACTATGTTAAAGACGAAGGTGTAGATCCAGAGGGAGATGAAGTCAAAGCAAAGCACAAGAAGGACCTAGTCAAAACCAAGATGATTATTTCTGTCTCCATTGGATATCAAATGTACAATCCTTGAAGACTCACAAGGATATGTTCTATGCAATGAACAACTTGTACGAACACTACCTTGAGAAATCAACTCAAGGATGTGAATATATAAATGTCAGAAAACACTCAATGTTACTTCACAAGGAAATCTTAGATCAAGGAGCAATTAGAAGCCATTGGAGACAATGTCAAAGAAGCAGAAGCATAGATTAAAATTTTGAATGGTCTTCCAAGTTTAGTTAAGGGAGTTGTTCTAGAAGTAAGATCACCTATGGAGAAATTCCCATAAGAAGAATCTTGATTGATTGCAGAAGAAGAGATGTATGAATATGACAATCAAGCCCTAACAACTCATGCCAAGAAGAGAAAGAACAAGAAGGAAGAACATTACCGCAAAGAATAAAAGGACTTCAAAAGAAGGACATCTCACAACTCAGATGTTCATTTGTGATGAGAAATGACACTTTGTGAAAGAATGTCCCAACAAGGAAGAATGGAAGGATGATATGATCAAGAAGTACCAGTCGATCATACCAAATGATGTTTGGATATGAGTTCGAGACATGAAGGGAAGTTTTGTAAAGTCTTCCAAGTAGATCTACAAGATCAAGTATACATCATATTGAAGTATCAAAAGATACAAAGCAAGGTTCATGGTTTCTATAAGAAAGAGATAGTCGATTATGGAAATACAATGCTTTAGGGGCTATACACACCTCTGTAGTGTTGGATATTACACTAGACATTTGGTGTAGTCAAAGTATAAGAACAGTTCAAGCAACATACAGGGCTTGAGACTCTCTACAAAGAACTACTTATGCACAAAAGGATTTGTACAAGATTAGTAGGCACACATGGGAGCTTGAAGACCAACTAGAGTGATGGAGATCCCAACCTTTAATACAAGGTTGAATATAGAAGCATGCAAAGGATGAGAAGCTCATATATGGGTGCAAGAGAAAAATTGCAACACAGTTCAATATGGAGGATCTTGACATCCAGTGACCTTGATAGGTGACATAGATGGATACAAAGAAGAGGGTACTTATCACTCCAATTCCCTGATGTAGAGAGTACAAGATGGAGAGGGAGGATGGTGCTTCACCTTAGAGGGAGTGAATACGGTATATCTCAAAGCTCGATAATTTTGACATGATTCTTGGGATTAGAGGTATGATGAAATCCAGAGGATATTTTTCGTATCCAAGAAAAATATGTAGAGAAAATGGTGTGGTACCTCAAGGGTACAATTGAGTATGTTATCATATATGTGAGAGACCATAGAATATTCTTGCAAGAATACAATGACTCTAATTAATTTGATAGTGCTACAAACAGAAAGATCACTCCAACATGTTGTAGAAAGAAGACCATTGTTTCTCTCAGTGCAACCAAGGATGAATATATTTCAGTTGAGAAGAAAGCAAGGGAAGACTCCTCAAGTAATGAGGAATATGATCCAGAAGAATTCTATCCATGAAGATGAATATCATACTCTTATCCATTTCATCATTGGATAAGAATGGATGCATTGGTAGGACATACAGATACACAATTCTATGTGATCTATGGTGTAAGAATACTTGCTCAGTATTTTCGATCATGAGCAAGATAGGAATAGGTCCTCAGAATCAGATGATGAAGTTGAACACATTGGCAGAGACTCCAGTAATTCAAGAAGAAATAGATCAAAATAGAGTCTACCAAACAAGCAAAGATAAGTATTTGAATTGTCATTTCCTATATATCTAGTTGTTTAGTTGTGTACATAGATATGTTTCTAGATTCAGGAAATGTATTATGCATATTAGAATATTTGTAGTTTACTACTAATATGTAGGTGATGGGTAAGTGGCTTATGCTGTTGTACAACATTCCATTTCTACTTATCTAGAATGAAACCTCCTTGCTAACATAATGTCTTGGAAAGATGGAAAGAATCTAGAAATTTACTGTATGTATATGAGATATGGATGAATGTTGTATTAGATGAAATAGTTGCATGATTATATGAATTATATCTTTATGCATAAGAATTTGTCATTATAAATATACTATGAAATGTTTCTAATCATATAGTTGTATTTGACTTTGTAGGGAGGATTGTATGCAATCGCCTTTAAGAGAAGAATGATGAAGTTTTGGATGCATGAGAGAAGAATGATGTAGTTGCAGATATACAAAACAAGAAATGATGAAGTTGTGGATGTATGATCTAGTTGTAGATGTACAATCGAAGAAGGATAAAGAACACGATGTATAAGGGAGTTGTAAAGCTCAAGTATGTTCCTATAGAGAAACAAGTGGCAGATGTGTTGACTAAGCCTTTGTCTCATACCTTCTAGACAAGATTGGTGTAGTTTGAAAGGAACTCCTTCGAAAGAAGGAGTAGAAGAGGTAGAAGGATCTCTGTTGTAGTGGTGTGGTAGCTCAGTCTAGGGTAGGTTTTGTCAGGATAGGATTGTTGGCCTGAAAGGGTTAGTAAGTCAGATGAGGCATGTTGATCTTAGGGGGATTAGTATGTCTGGATAGGCTTGTTTGTCTTGAAAGGGTTATCAATCCAGATAAAGCTTGTTTGGTCCCCAGGGAGATACATATGTATGGCTAGGATTGTTGTCTCGAAAGGGTTAGTAAGTCAGAGAAAATGCTTGGGTGGATATACCAGAGAACCCATCATGATGTTCCTCTAGAAGGCTAAAGGGTAGGAGGTGGTTTCAGTATTCTTATACTGATAAGGCAGGTTCAATAATATTATACTGATGTGCAATATGTGGTTTCAATATTTCTATACTGATAAGGCAGGTCCATTATTCTCATACTGATGTTCATGAGGCAGGTTTAATATTCTCATACTAATGTTCAATAGGTGGTTTCAGTATTCCTATAATGATAAGGAAAGTTCAATATTCTTATACCGATGTGCAAGAGGTGGTTTTAGTATTTCTGTATTGATAAGGCAGGTTCAGTATTCTCATACGAATGTTCATGCGGTAGATTCAATATTCTCATACTGATAATGATGAATTAGTTTCAGTATTCCCATACTGGTGATGATGAGGTAGTTTCGGTATTTCCATACTAATGATGATGAAGTATTTTCAACATTCCCATACTTATGATGATGAGGTAGTTTCATTATTCCCATACTGATGATGATGAGGTAGTTTCAATATTTATATATTGATGTTGATGAGGTAGTTTCAGTACTTCTATACTGATGTTGATGAGGTTTGCTTCAGTATTTATTTACTGATTTTACAAATAATGATTTAGCATTTATTTGTTGATGATGACGCTTTAGCACTAACATGATAATGATGTCATTGTTGTTACTTTAGTATTTGCATACTAATGTTGCAGGAATATGCTTCAGTATTTACTTACTGATATGGCAGAAGATGATTCAATATTCATATACTGACATGATAGAAGAAGACTTAGTTTCCACAATTGATATTGCAAAAGAAGAAGAAGATTCAGTAGCCACATATTGATATTGTAGCAAAATAAGAAGACTCAGTATCCACATACTGATAAGGAAGAAGAAGAATTAGTATCTACATACTGATATTGTAGAAGAAGACTCAGTATCTACATTATGATATTGCAGAAGAAGACTCGGTATTCACATACTGATATCTCAGAAGAAGACTCAGTATCCACATACTGATATTGCAGAAGAAGACTCAATATCCACATACTGATATTGCAGTAGAAGACTCGGTATCCACATACTGATATTGTAGAAGAAGACTCGGTATCCACATACTAATATTGGAGAAGGATAAGAAGACTCAATAACCACATATTGATATTACATAAGAAAACTGAGTATCCACATACTGATGTTACAAAAGAAGACTTAGAAGAAGAATCGATATTCACATACTTATATTGCAGAAGAAGAATCAGTATCCACATATTGATATTGCAGAAGAAGATGATGACTTGGTCTCCACATGATGATATCAGAGAAGAAGACTTAGTACCCACATATGGATATTGCAGAAGAAGACTTAGAATAAGACTCAATGTCCACATACTGATATTGTAGAAGAAGACTTAGAAAACAACTTAGTATCCACCTACTGATATTGCAGAAGATGATTCGGTATTCTCATAATGAGATTGATGATGTAGATGTATGATGTGGTTCCAAAAATTCCTATGACATATAGAAATTCACCAGTCAGATGTATAGTTGTAGTGGTTGTTACCGATGATATAGAATACCTTCCTAGTATGGAGGATACTGTTGAATAACTTCCAGTTGGTCTAAAATCAAAGATGTCCCATGATCCATAAATAGTTGTGAGAAGTGACGATTGGCTTCAATTTTTAAATCAACCCGAGAGTGCATATGCTTACCATGGTTACTGTGTAAGTCCCATATCAAATTCATGTTACGTCGAGCTTTGGCAATAGAATGGAAAAACTTAGTATTAGTGTCACAGTCCTGTAATCAAAGGCACAACTTTTTAATCTCTAAGAAGCAACCTCATTTGATAATATCAATTGTTTGTGGGTTTCTAACAGAGCAATGGCATCAAGCTAATCTCACTCGAGAATTCCCAAATGTGCCTGAAGAAAGATATTTTGAATATCTTGAGTGATGGTTGTCAATTCAAAATATGCCCAAAATCTCTTATCTTTTTCCCACTTGGATACCTCGTATTTCAACACACACAATTTGGAGTTTAAATAGTGTAATGCATCAGAGCCAGATTCAATAGTAAGGGTAGGCCAGATAGTGCGCAACATCTGCACAAATTCCGCATCCTTAATCTAGATATGGTTGAATTTAAAGGGAAACCTATGAGCACTAGCATTCATTTCAACTTGGGAAGATAATAGGAATACGGTCAGAGAGAGTCATCTAAATTTTCCATGATCAATACCGATCCACCTTATTTATCCATGAATGAGACATAAAAACCATGTCCAGTATTTAGAAACCCCAGCATTACCATCACACCCATTCTGTTGGGTAGCAATACCCTGTTAGGAACTACATCCAGAATTCCATGACACTGAAACAAATGGAAAAAATAAGGTCCCAAAGGATCCAGCTGAGCAGTAGCTCCCCACACCTCCGTCTCTGTAAGAGTGAAATTAAAGTCACCATCCATGATAAGGTTTTCGGAATAAAGTATCCCACTAGTCTCCACCATGTTCCAAAATACATTTCGATTTCAGTAAGTGTTACGGAGAGAAACTTCATATGGCTTGGGGGTACCACAACAACTAATATGAAACCGAAAATCAATATTTCCCAATATGAAAGAACAGTAAGAAAATATAACACTAAGGGATATCAAATCGTACCTTATTCTGGACGGTTGAAGTAGATTCCCATTGAGCTTTTCCAATGCAATTGCAATTATAATTTGCTCTCAACAACAACAAACAAAGCAAGCATGATATATATAAATGTGTTAGAGATATTATAACATATATAATCAACCATGCATAAACAATTAAATACATCCATGGATTCAATATTCATATTTAAAATGCACATGAATTGGATAGGAAAAGATATTTCTATTAATAAATCAGAGATACAATAGTGACAAACTCTGTCGACAATTCTGTGAACCGAAGAAACTGAGTCCTCCACCTAAGCCTCCACCACTTCAATCCTCCATCTCTTTATAGAAATATCACAAAACAAAGGCAAGCTTGGGAAGAACACTATGTGCTCCAAGGGACAAATGGATGCATACTCAAGTATAAGCAAAGTTGAGGCAACAATGGACTATAGTTTTCTTGCTCTTCAATTTCTCCTCCTTCAATGTATCCAAGGGGTTCCTTATATAGCACTCCAAAGAGGTAATGGAGGGTCGAATCCGAGCGTTCTCAAGGAATTTGGAAGGGCAAGAGTCAAGTTATTCGGATTCAAATGAGGAAAAAAAAAAAAAAACAAAACATTTTTCACACATCCCAATGTACGCGGTTTTGAGGTCAAAAGATGCGTATACACACGGTTATTGCTTTAAAATTCATGTATATGTATAAACAAACAATTTTTGGGGATGATATTGGACCATCAAAGAATAATATAAGTCCATGGGGTCTAAGGAGTCTGCAGAGGGACAGGGAAGGCCATAAATGTGTGATCTACCTAGTGTGGTAAAATCAACTATAACAATAAGGACCATAACAGTTAACACAAGAACTAGGAAAATTAAATTCCCTAAAGTAACCTTCCATAAATAATCCCACACAAGTCTTAAAACATTTGAGCCTTATTGTGTTAGGATTCCATCCTGAAAGAATACCTCTTGACATACCATCTGTTAAGATAGCATAAAAGTGCCATCCCGGTTTGATTTTAGTAAAGGCCCAGATATCCTGCTCAGTGACACACATAGTCTCTTGAAGAAAAACCAAATCTGCAGAAGGAAACTCCAAGATAGCTTCGAGGGCCCTAATTTTGGGAGTCCCTCTAAACACACAGATATTGAGAGAGAGAGAGAGAGAGTAGCTTCATAAGGGAACCACCATAGCGGGCTTCACTTCTCTAAGCGCCTAAGTAGATAGACAACAACCTAGAGGAGACCCTTTCCTAGACACATCCTTGATGCATTGAGATAAATGAATAAACCCATACTCAGTCAAATCTGATACAACCCCAGGCACCTCCTTAGATAACCCAGTTTTCTTGACTTTCTCTGCCTTTCGAATCGTGACATTTAAATGTCGAATGGAAGAGATAGGATTATTAAAGGTGGAATCAATAGGATTGTCATAGAAGATGGTAAGAGAAGTCTGAAGGGTAACATATTTTAAATATAACTCTCTCGTAGGGATACGATGTTCCACACAATCAGACCTAGGGACAACTTATAACGGAGGGAAATGTGTAGTATTAGAAATATTAGCAACAACACATCCAATGTCCCCCCTGAATTAATAAGGGTTCCCTCACTACCAGTAGTCAGAATAACAAGATCCTCAGTAGCTAGCTTCAAATCCCCCCTCAAAATAGTTAACCTTTGATAGCTAGAGGAACCCTTCCCACTCAATGATAACCTAGAAAGTGACTCGACACCTGAGTGTATTGAATTAGAGACAACAGGAATGGTGGCAACCTCCACCAAATTGATATAACTCACCTCACCTTTCATCAATCCTTCATAATCAGATGGTGACAGTGAGAGGAACATGCCTGAATCAGATGGAGCCAAAATACCACCCACAGGAAGCACCTCCAAAGAAACAAGATCGTATTCAAAGGAAGAAGAAGTACATCTGGAATCCGTAAATAAGCTAGGACACTAAGTTTTTAAATGATGTATTTCCTGAAAATAATGGCATAAGAAAGGAATATTTCTGTATTCTAGTCGCTGGGTAATAACATGGTTTCCCCAAATAATATCCAATCCTATCAGAAGCCCCATGGAAACATCCAGCTCCACCAAAAAATGATGCCAACCTTTTGTCAAAATATCTAAGCGTATTTCATCCACCACCACAAATCAACCGATCGAATTAGTGATGCTGGTCATTATCTGTTTGGACCCAAACTGGTATGGAAGGGAGAGTAGCATCACCCACATATTTCTTTTAGAAATACGCTCACGCAAAGTGTCACATGCCCCAATTTTGTAAACAAATATATTATCGTATTTGATTTTATTTCAAGACAATATGTTAAATTTTATGCTAAGTTGTAAATGATGACTCAACAGAGTCAAGGGTGTGAATGTAATTTTGAATATTTTAATTATAAATAAATAAAAGTTGAGACAACAGCTTGGAAGAGTTGTTAAAAGAGTGTTTACTGGTCAAGTTGGTGGAGGAGACTAGGTGGAGAGCAAATAGACAAGTGGAAGCATCCTCAAACACTTCCAATGTTGCAGGTGGCAACCTCCCTACATTTGGGGTCATGATCCCCCAAGAAAGTGGGATCAGAGCAGGTGGCTCAATTAATGACAATTAACCCAAAAAGACCTAGGCAATCTTAATAAAAATACCCATTGAAGAGAGCTGAGGCTGCTCATTCCAAGAAGAGAACCATTCAGGTGAATGTACTTCAGAGGATTTCATTGGGAAGGGAATTTGTGGAATGTGTTTGAGGGGTAAACTGCAGAAAGTGATCTAGTGCAGCTTTTCAGCTAAAGGATCTTACTGCTGAGTGCAGAGTTAGTACTGAGTCATTAGACTAGTATCGTGTTGTATGATCCACCAGTTCTTAGCCAAGGAGACCAGAAACAGGCTTGGGGGTCCCGAGAAGTCGCTGTTTGAGCGCTCTCCAGGAGTTGGTAGGGAGGATTGGCCTCCCAATGTAACAAACTTAAATAATAACAACAAACAATAATAAAATAATAATAATAATAATAA
>LPNX010291769.1:166052-188421 GCA_001517045.1 Pseudotsuga menziesii
TTGACGAGCGTTAAAGAAGCTTTTATTGCTTCACCCAACGTTGTTGTTGTCCAGCTTAAAATAGGTTCTATAGTCTTTTATTTACTGTATTAAAAGTTTATATCTGAGAATGAATGGATAATGAATGATTTACATGTTTTGTAATGAACTGTTAAAGCTTGTAATCTTTTAGTTATTGAATATTGAATCTGTATTTGATGAAATAATCCTAACCTGTGTTTTTCCCTGTCTGGAATGGACCAGACCGTACTCTAGCACAGGCAGTATAATTTAAATAGATGAAAGATATGATAGAAATCTGATTTGAATAAAGTTATTATGTATTTCAGAATGTTGGAATCTTTTCTTTCTGTAGATAGTTGCTTTCAGAAAAGAATATTAATCTACCTAGTTAGGTTTACTGCGTCTAGAATGGACCAGACTGTACTCTAGCACAGACAATATAATTTAAATAAATGAAAGATAAGATAGAAATCTGTTTTGAATAAAGTTATTATGTATTTCAGAATGTTGGAATCTTTTCTTTCTGTAGATAGTTGCTTTCAGAAAAGAATATTAATCTGCCTAGTTATGTTTATTGTTTAAAACAAACTGTGTATTAAGAATACTAGAAAAAGAAATAGCCATATTATTTTTACTAATAGCAATGTATTATATTCACGAGTTGTTCAAGTAGGTAAGTTATTTATTTTGTACAGTACATTCTTCTGTAAACTACACTACTATCCCGAAACAGAGAAGATAGAAACAACTTAGATATAATGCCTATCTTTTTATGTTAAGCAAAGAATTAAGTATGGTTCTTTTAGTTTATTTCTTTTACTAATAATGTTAATTAAACTAATTTTAAACATTTACAAATAAGCAAATAGAGTATTACTAGAAGTATTTAAATGTAACGAGTAAACTAAAACAATTTACAAAATTCGATTTCTGAACGATTTCAACCTGTCAACTTCAGTAGATTAAACAATAAGAATAGGATAGTAGCAAATTCATAAATGAAATGCTTATTTATATAAGAGTTGTTTTTGAATTTACTAATAGGTTATACAGGAAGAGTAACCACAGGGTCGAAACCCTTTATTATTTTCTTAATTTTAATAACAGGAAATCAGTGAGTTATAAATCTAGTATTTGATGCGTTATTATTAAACAAAGTTGAACTAATGAAGACTGGTTACATTCTTTATGACAATATATTTATATATAGAAGTAATTCAAGGAATTTCATTATATAAAATTAATGAAAATAATTTAAGCATTATATGTTTTACAAGTAACAAAAAACTCATTTAAATAAATTAAAAAGGAATTATTTAAAAACCAGGGTTTCATAAAGGAAACCCTAGCTCGAAATTACTGAGGTTGTAAGTAAAACAATATTATATTATGACTGAGTGACATTCATCAAACCACTATTAATATTTCATGCAAACAAATATAAACATAGTAAAATTATTATTATTACACAGTCGAATAGGGTATAAACCCTAAGTTTACAGAGTCATAATAACTAATTAAAGATAAACTGAGTCCGAGCTCAAGGAAAAACCCTTATGCTTTTCTTTAAAAAGAAAACTATTTATTACTTCATAGGCCAAGAAGACTTTAACTTAAAACAGAGTCTACAAACCAGCTCAAAGCTAGCGCACCCATAATGTAGTATGGGGTTTTAAAAATAAAAGACATCAGACCAAGTATCAACTTTGGTAAAAACATGAGGAATAAGCATTTTTACAGGTCACGGCTTAAGCCGGAGATTACCCTGCTGTAAGCAAGGGTCTAAACAAAAACGAAACTAATAAACTGAAGAACAATAACCCAAGAACTGGAAACACCAAGCAGTAACTTCTTCCAACTGCAACTTTCCCCTAAGGTCTGAACAAGCAGGAGGAACCATTTCGTAACCGAGGGACAATTGAGTGTGAGTTTCATCTTCATCAATAACTGGAGCAAGAGTAAGCCAAGGAAGTGGCAAAAACCACGACTTCAACTCTATATCTAATAGCTGTGTAAAAACAACCCTCATGCACAACAAAGTGTTGTAGAAAACTATTCATTCATGAGCTATGGTGTATAAACCTCACTCTAAACAGTGGCTAATTAAAGAAAAGGCACAAATAGTGGAGCTGGAGGCAAGCAAGTGTGAGCCCTCAATGGCCGCAGTGAACCGCAAAATTGCAGAGACCGAAACCCTCGCAGAAGTAATGAAGTTTAGGGTTGATAGGAAGGATTTTAAATCATGTTTTGCATAGCGAGGAGAGCTCCACGTGCACCTAAATCTTTCCGCTTCACAGTGGGTTCTTCTATATAGTTACCACTGCATTCAGTTGAATCCAATAATTGATAATCAACTACTTTATGCATGTAATGATATCTTATTATAAAGTCAATACCATATCACTGCCAAACAAATCAGGCCTCGACTTTGAACAAGTGATATAACAACATTTATATATAATGTTTAAACCTTGTGAATAGATTGGGTGAAGAACCAAGTTGCATATGAATTCAATGCCCTTGTACTCAAAGGCTTTGTTTATGAATTCAATGCCAATAATGTAAGGATTTTTATAACATTTCATAAACAAACTTATAAGGAAAAAAGTAAGAGGTTAGTATAAGCCTGAACATGTTTGAAACTACTTTCTGATTCCTTGAAACCTATTAAAAAAATAATTTTCGAACAAGTTCCAGGTGTACCCTTCCATATGCATTGACACATATTTCACCTTCTCCTCATCGGATTGAATATTGTAAATGTCGAAGTATTCTTCCACTTTGTTTAACCAGGAAACACATTGGTCTTCACTTCCATTGTATTTCAACAACTCTATTTTTGCCTTCGGTGGGTACACTATGTAAGCATGATATTGGTTTCCTTTTTCTTTACGGTTTGATGGTGGCACAGAGCTATTGGATGATGCAAGTGACATATTTAAACTGCTTCGTTGTTGGCAATGATTTTTAGCCTTTTTATTCTCTACTATCTTACTGATAGCGTCTATTTTGCTGTTTAATCGTGCCTCCATATCTGGTAGTATTTTTGTTTATATCTCGTGTTTAAGCGTCGGATTGTTAATATTTATTTCTTTTTGCAAATATTCTTGATTCTTGGTGAGTGTTTTCTGTGTGGAAACATGAAATGAGGCATCTAACATGTCTGGATTGCTAACATGGTATGCATTAGGAATTAGTTTTTGTAACACTTCCATTAATGTATTATGGTTCTGCGTCATGGTGCTCAAGCTCTGTGTTATGGTGTTTATGTTTTGAGTCATGGTACTCATTTTGTCATCCAAGTATTTTTGTTTCTTGCTTAAGATGTCAAATTTTTCATTCAGCGGTCTTTCTAGTACGAGAACAACTTCGTCTTTAATTTCTTTCTTAAGCACTGCATTGTTATTTTTTTTCTCTTCCTTCAAGCTTTTTTGGTTAGCGATGAGGGACTTGATGTCCTTCTCCATTTTTTCGATTTGGTCTTTTAGTTCCGCCATGGTCTTGAACCTTGTATGCGGAGGTGTGTACTTCAACGCTATTTTGTCTTTTGAGGGGTGGAATGTTTTTTGAATAATAATAAATATTAATTAATTAATTAATATTATTATTGTTTGTTATAAACTATACAAATATTTTGGTATATAGTTTTTTTTAAGCTTAAAAATAAATATTATAATAATAATAATAATATTATATATAATATTTTAAAAAAAAATTGCAGGTTTATCGCGCGAAGGAAAACGGGAGGGTGGCGTCGTGGAGATGAAGGAAGCAGAGTGTGATCGACAGTGGGGACATGGCAGGGACGACGGACTGGATGACGTACAGGGTTTTTGGTGCTAGAGAGTGATGGAGCGACGACATGGAGGTAAAGTGCAGGAGGGAAGGTCGTGTGGTAGTGAGGAACGCAAGTCACGTGGAGGGATAAGGCGATGGGAACAAGATCGACATCGTGGAGCGTGAAGAGGAGTTGGAGCGTGGAGCACACAAGGAGTTGGAGTGAGATGGGAGAAATGGCAGGGAGGCAACATGGAACGCGTAGAGGAGCTAGAGTGGTGGGGAGAAGCATGTGGGTAGAGTGAGGATTGGAGTGCAGGAGTGGAGTTTGGCGTGCATATTAGTTGGTGAATAAGGTGATGAGGCAAGGAGCAGGGTAGGGCAGCATGTGGGAGAGTGGGTGCTGGTGTGAAGAAGGGTGAAGCAGTGTGGAAGCAACATGGCATGTGAAGGGATGTGAAGGGTGAAACAACGTGAAGGGTGAAGCACAGACATGAAGGAGGTGGAGCTGAATAGATGGGCATGCGTGAAGGGGAGAGTGGAGCAACATCGGGGTGAATGCGCGGTGGAGGAGAGATGGAGGGGCAACGATGATGGAGTAGCAGGGATAAGAGGGAGTGGATGAGTCGAATCCAAGCTTAGTGCCGAAGGAGTGAATCCGCTATGATACCGCTTGGTACAACCGTATCCGGTTGGATTGTTAAGAGTTGAATCTGAATTTCATGATGAATAATAAAATAGGAATAAATTGATAGATGATGGTTACAAAATTTTAATGAAGCTCTCCTTTATAAGGCTTGAGCAAGCATAGTGAAGGGTTATGCCCTTTCATTAGTAAACTAATAATCTATTTATTTATAAATAATAATATTATTAAATATTCACAACAACCACAAGTAAATTGATAGGCATAACAAGCCACTTAGTTTAGTGGAGATGGTTGGTTGCTAAACAAAAGATAAACATTAAATTAATTACGAGTTCGTTATAGTTATCCATTTATAGTATAACATAAACATTAAATAATTAATATAAATATAAAACAAATGTTATTTGATAAACAAAAAACAAAAAATGATATAAAAAAAACTAATTGCGCCGAGAGGCACTCTACAGCCCAGTATGGGGTAGATCTTGTAACGTTACATAACGTTATGTAACGTTAGGTAACATTATTTTTATTAATAAAAAAAGTAAATGTCGGCCAGAAAAACAACCTAATATGGGGGAGATGTTGTAATCTTCCTAACCTAACAAAACAATAAAAAGGTAAAAAATTAATTATTCGTAAAAAAAATGTGGGTGAGAAAAAAAAACACAATATGGAGGAGATGTTGTAATGTTCCTACCTCACAAAATAATAAAAAATAAAAAATTGAATTATCCGCAAAAAAATGTAGGCAAGCTTTTAAAACTAGGTGCAAGGCCTTCTAAACAACCCATGGTTTTATTGTACATAGTTTAGGAGGGCCTTGCACATAGTTTTAAAACCATGTGCAAGGCCTCCTAAACAACCCATGGTTTAGGAGGGCCTTGCATTACATATGGTTTTAAAACCATGTATGAGGAAATGTTGTAATGTTCGTTCCTAACAAAATAAAAAATATTATATGTAAGCCATAAATAATATTAAATATTAATAATAAAAATATTAGATGTGGACCTTGAATAAAAAAGATGTGTCTTTTGGTTTGAATCAAATCAATAGCTATATATAGGACACACCAAGTTGATAGTTCATTGAGTGCAATAACTAAGAAGAGGTTTGCACCTAGAGAGATTTGATCCCTCTCGGCGCTTGATAGAGCCTAGGATTTGGATCTACGCTGGTATATAACAAGATAGGACAACCATGAAATGATTCCAAGTGATATACTTGTTACACTCAAATCAATCTTGTTGATCTCCTCAAAGAATTCCAAACTCTCAAACTCTCAAATAATATCTAAAAACCTATAAACGCAATTATTCTTAATTTATTATCATATCACTTATCTAAAAATTTTATAATATATTTTTAATACTTATTATTAATTATATGAAATGAGATAACGACAAATTAGTGATAAAGACCTTATTTTTCTTTCTTCTTTATTAGGCTATTGATAATGAACTAAAAGCCAATGAATCTTAACTAACAAGTGGTTGATATCGTACCAATAAATGGAAAAACATATCTATTTAAATCCACATTAAATAAGTAACAAGTGGTTGATATCATACCAATAAATGGAAGAGCATATCTATTTAGGTCCACATCAAATAATAAGTTGAGTATGGTTTATGTATTCAAGGGCAACCTGCTCATTTAAATACAAAATAATGTAAAGGACTCAAACGCATTTAAAAAAGAAAACTCAACAAGGTTCCTATATTCTTATATTTTACAAAACAATGACTATTGGGAGATGCTAAACATAACGTGTGGTACATCATATATATTTTATAAATAAATAAAAATTTATTAGAATATGGGCTGGTTTATTATTTTATCTAATTGCATTAAAGAGTAGCTAAATACTTTATAGTTTAGTAGTGAGGAGATGTTATCTTATACTAGCGTAGATCTAAATCTTAGGCTCTATCAAGTGCCAAGAGAGATCAAATCTCTTCTTACGTATCCATTGATTTGATTTAAACCAAAAGACACATCTTTTTATTTAAGGTCCACATATAATATTATTATTATTAATATTTAATATTATTTATGGCCGACATATAGTATTTATTATTATTTTTTATTTTGTTAGGAACAAACATTACAACATTTCCCCATACATGGTTTTAAAACCATTTGCAAGGCCTTGCACATGGTCTTAAAACCATTTGCAAGGCCCTCCTAAACCATGTAAAATAAAACCATGGGTTGTTTAGGAGGCCTTGCACATGGTTTTAAAACCATCTAGAAGGCCCTCCTAAACCATGTACAATAAAACCATGGGTTGTTTAGAAGGCCATGTGCTTGCACATGGTTTTAAAACCATGTGCAAGGCCAACATTTTTTTGCGGATAATACAATTTTTTATTTTTTATTATTTTGTTAGGTAGAAACATTACAACATCTCCCCCATATTGTGTTTTTTTCCTGATCCACATTTTTTTTACGGATAATTAAATTTTTATTTTTTTATTGTTTTGTTAGGTAGGAATATTACAACATCTTCCCCATATTAGGTGGTTTTTCTCGCCGTCATTTATTTTGGCCTATAATTAAAAAAAATATTTGTTATTAATAAAAATGACGTTACGTAACGTTACAAGATCTCCCCCATACTGCGCTGTAGAGCGCCTCTCGGCGCAAACATAACTTAATGTAACTAGCGTAGATCCAAATCCTAGGCTCTATCAAGCGCCGAGAGGGATCAAATCTCTTCTTAGGTATCCATTGATTTGATTCAAACCAAAAGACACATCTTTTTATTTAAGGTTCACATATAATATTATTATTATTAATATTTAATATTATTTATGGCCGATATATAGTATTTATTATTATTTTTTATTTTGTTAGGAACAAATATTACAACATTTCCCCATACATGGTTTTAAAACCATATGCAAGGCCTTGCACATGGTCTTAAAACCATTTGCAAGGCCCTCCTAAACCATGTAAAATAAAACCATGGGTTGTTTAGGAGGCCTTGCACATGGTTTTAAAACCATCTGGAAGGCCCTCCTAAACCATGTACAATAAAACCATGGGTTGTTTAGAAGGCCATGTGCTTGCACATGGTTTTAAAACCATGTGCAAGGCCAACATTTTTTTGCGGATAATACAATTTTTTATTTTTTATTATTTTGTTAGGTAGAAACATTACAACATCTCCCCCATATTGTGTTTTTTTCCTGATCCACATTTTTTTTACGGATAATTAAATTTTTATTTTTTTATTGTTTTGTTAGGTAGGAATATTACAACATCTTCCCCATATTAGGTGGTTTTTCTCGTCGTCATCTATTTTGGCCTATAATTAAAAAAATTATTTGTTATTAATAAAAATAACGTTACGTTACAAGATCTCCCCCATACTAGGCTGTAGAGCGCCTCTCGGCGCAATAATATATTCAAAAATGATAATTAAATGAAATTATGTTTCTTTATAAAACCGACATAGATCCAAATCCTAGGCTCTATCAAGCGTCGAGAGGGATCAAATATTTGGAGGTGCAAACCTCTTTTTAAGTATTGCACTCAACTATCAGCTTTTGTGTGATTCAGACCAAAAGACACATCTTTTTATTTAAGGTCGACATATAATATTTTTATTATTAATATTTAATACTATATTTTTTATTATTTTTTATTTTGTTACAAAAGAACATTACAACATCTACCCCATACATGGTTTTAAAACCATGTGCAAAGCCCTCCTAAAACCATGGGTTGTTTAGGAGGCCTTGCACATGGTATTAAAACCATTTGCAACGACCTCCTAAACAATGTACAATAAAACCATGGGTTGTTTAGGAGGCCTTCACATAGTTTTAAAACCTTTTGCAAGGCCCTCCTAAACCATGTACAATAAAACCATGGGTTGGGTTGTTTAGAGGCCTTCACATGGTTTTAAAACCATGTGCACAACCAACATTTTTTTGGGGGATACTTAAATTTTTTATTTTTTATTATTTTGTTAAGTAGGAACATTACAACATCTCCCCTATATTGAGTTGTTTTTCTCACAGACATTTTTTTTGGCAGGAGAGTCCCTTGTGGAGTAAAAAGTTAAGGACAGTGTAGATGACGATTCTGCTACTCTTTGGATGATTGTTCTGTTATCTCTCTTATAGGAGATCCAATTTTCAGATCAAACAGCTTAGGTTCCGTGTCTACGAAATGAATTTTGCAGTGCTTCCTCCTTAGCCTGCAGAGCCTCTTTATCTTCTACCACAATATCCACGAAGTTACACCTGTTACACCTTAGACAGGGTTTCCCAGGATCTCGGCCACCGAAATACTTACAATGACAAAAGTGGTTATATTCTATAGTGCCAATTTTCTTTCAGCAAATATAACACATTCCGTTTCCACACCTACATATCACCCTATTGCAGGTCCCATCCATCTTTATTAACCTGCCTTACAAATGTTACATTTTCTGATCACAACGTTTGCCATCCTCTCTTCAACTTCCCTACAAAGAGCAGTGCCGGATATTTTCAGAACTTGTTCACAGGATAATGGTAAGTGACTCAGTTTATTGCATTTGATTAATGAAGACTTCAAACATTTATGGTTTTGACAGTCCAAAACTTGTAGACACTTATCTACCTCATATGGAATGGTACAAAATGGGCAGTCAACTAACCCTTCAAGGTTGGCTTCTACAATAGCGTTGCGAGCCAACAATATCTTCATATTTTTCAAGGGTATCCTTTGTAAAATCTCTCTGAATCTTTGATGACGGAACTGACTCATTACAGCTAGCAATATCTATGCAAGATAGAGAACCATTTGCTCTGAGACCTCCATAAATGATTTCTTGTACCCGCCTCCTTATACATTCGAAACAAAATTCATGCCCATTTTGACACTTCACCATATTTTTACATTGAAATCTCCCATAACAACAACCACATAAGGTACCCGTTGCCCGCCCTTCATCCATTTCAACTGTTTCTCTGTTCTTCAGAATTCGATGAATCCTCCTTTTAATTTTGGGATTCTTATACATCGCGCCTTTTATTTTAGAGATTTCTTCTTCTAAATTATTTGGAATCACAACTTTTAGACCGGTTAATTCATCAAAGTCACCTACTCCACTAATTATTGCATTTTCCTTTCCCTTGAAAGTAGACCCTCCTACTTATACAGTCCTCCATTGAACTCCAGAGCTCATGACTTTTGAAGGTCCATGATCTGGCAAATCCAAACTAACCAATTTTTCATCGGTAGAAGTTGAAGAGTAGTCTGAAGGTGATGAATGCGTGACCATATTTGGCAAATGCAAGTCAATATTTCTACTGTAATCCGCTAAAAATACAACTTGGAGCATCACAAAATAGTAAAAACGGTATCTTAATCCTTTAGATCAATGAGTATAATTTAATTGAAGAAATATCAAAATTCAATATCTAAATAAATATCAAAAGTATAATTTAAATTCTAGAGTGCTGACAGGTCGTAGAAGTGGCGAAGAAGCAAGAAGGAATATAAGTTGATGGGGTTGCAATTAATGGCAAGAATGAGCTTCATAGAAAATTGGGTTTAGATGTCTGCGCCGCCTTTGAAATTGTGGAAGAGAGCGATGAGCATGAAATAGTGTACAAGAATCATCATGATTATCACTCAAACAAATGGAAACTAAACAGAAAGTTGTCATCTCTCGTCTATCATGAACAAGTAGAGGCATAGGTGCTTTTTTTTTAACTCCCATGCACAAATTTGATAGCGAGTATTAATATAACGACTGTATTTCAAACATTACCACCTTAGATTATTAGGCTCACAAAATATTTACTACTTTTTACATTAGTTACTTCAATATTACAAACGTTACAAACATTACATCACGTTACAAGATCTCTCCCATAATATTCACTATAACTATTATTTTTTGCGGACATGTTACAAACGTTACAAAAGTTAAATCACGTTACAAGATCTCTCCCATAATATTCACTATCACTATTATTTTTTGGTCGACATGTTACAAACGTTAGTAACGTTATATCACGCTACAAGATCTCCCCCATACTGGGCTGTAGAGCGCCTCTCTGTGTAATCACTATTATTTTTGGCCGACATGTTACAAACGTTAGTAACGTTACATCATGTTACAAGATCTCCCCCATACTGGGCTGTACAGCGCCTCTTGGCGCAATAAAATAAAATAAAACCAAATAAAAAATAATCAAAATTTTTATATCTACTTGTAAAATAAAAATTAAAACCAAGATTTATGGATCAAATTTATTGAGGTGTAACTTTTTGACATGCAAAATATTTAAGATAGAAAGAAATACTCCTCAAAAAATTAGATCCTCTCAATGTTTGATAAACTAGCATAGATCCAAATCCTCGGCTCTATTAAGCGCCGAGAGGGATCAAATTTTTGGAGTTGTAAACCTCTTCTTAGAAGTATTTCACTCAATTATCATTTTTTGTGTGATTCAGACCAAAAGACACGTCTTTTTATTTAAGGTCGATATATAATATTTAATACTATTTATGACACACATAAAATTTTATATTATTTTTTATTTTGTTAGGAAAGAACATTACAACATCTCCCCCATACATGGTTTTAGAACCATGTGCAAGGCCCTCCTAAAATCATGGGTTGTTTAAGAGGTATTGCACATGGTCTTAAAACCATTTGAAAAGACCTCCTAAACCATGTACAATTAAATAAATAGTTATAAATAAGTATAATTAAATACAAGATGGTAGAATAAAGAGAATTGATTATATATATATATATATATGACTAAGCCAATGCCTTGATTTCATAGTTAAAAAGTTTAGGTATACTAAATTGCTTGGATTAATAATTTGGAAATTTGTAATTTTTATAGGGATGAATTGCGTAGGAATAAATAGTTAGCTAAGTTAAATTGACAATTTAAGTTAAAATAACTAAGTTAAGTTATTTCTAAGATAATTAATTATGATAAAGCTAAAGCCAAAATGAGAATAAAACACTATTTAGTAAATAGTAATTTAATATTCAGAAAACTATGAAACTCAATATAATTATAAAATAAATGCAAATTAATTATTTTAGGGCTAGGGTTTATCTTTACCATAATTAGTAAAGATAATTTTTTTTTAAGGAGGCGATTGTTCTTTTGGAAATTTGCTCATTGAGTGGTATCTCCACCATGATAAATGCTGGTAATATCCTTTTCTTTGCCTGATTTACATTTAATTTGCCTCAATTATAATCTTGAACATGTTGGATTTGCCTTAATTAAAATCTTGAAATAGCATGCCTTTGTTTTTTCTTAATTTGAAATAGCATGCATTCCATTTTTTCTTTTTTCATGAATGTGCGTAGTAGATTTGGAAATGTGCCAAGTAATAGATTTGGTATTAGGTATTAGATACTTTACAAAACTTTACAAGATCTGCCCTATATGTTTTAATTTTAATGGGCCAAAAAATATATTTAATTTTAACTAAATATACATCATAAGTAAATAGAAGTAAATATTTATAGCCTACATTTACATGATGAATGTTACATAAAGTTACAACATCTCCCTCATAATTTGAAATCATAAGTAAATAGAAGTAAATATTTATAGCTAACATATACATGAGGAACCTTACATAACTTTACAACATATCTCTTATAATCAGATCATAAGTAAATAGAAGTAAATATTTGTAGCCGACATTTACATGAGGAACGTTACATAACGTTACAACATCTCCCTCATAATATTTATAGCCCTCATTTACATGAGGAACGTTACGTAACGTTACGTTACAAGATCTCCCCCATACTGGGCTATAGAGTGCCTCTTGGCGCAATCAAGGTTTAAAATACCTCTACACTAATTACAAATAAATAAAAATATATTATATTTTAGTTACTTTCAATTTACTTTTAAAAATAAGTTAAATATTCACAAATGTTTTTTTAATAAAACAAAATTTCATAATCAAAGCTTTCACTTTCAACAAATTTTTATGATATTTAAATGAGACTTAACATATTTGAGGAAAAAAAACAATAAAATAAATGTATTATATAAATTGTGCATGTATTGCACATACATCTATCTTAAACACCCAAAGTGAAAATAAAAATAAAAAAATACACATGTAAGGTTACGCCTTTTAACAATCGCCGGCAACATGGATTCCATGTGTCACATTCCTTTGACTGGTCGCTTTGTATATGTTCTTGTCTACAACAAGACATGACTCTGCCCCATTTCTTCTTGCTCACTGAGTGACAAAGACACAGGAACTACTTGCAATGCAAACACTTGAATTTTTCTAGAGGAGGCCCTAGATTGCAACTCAAACTATCCGAATTCGACTTGCATCTCCAAATAGCTCTGATACCACATTGAAAAATATGATTCACATCAAGATATAGGAGCTAAGAGAATCCTCACAACTAAAGAGTTTCACAAATTATGCAGAAAGCAGTGTAAAAGAGAAAAAATAACACATAGAGATGGTGGCAATAACTAAAGTTTCCATTATAGTACAACTTGTAAATATGTCTAGAACATGTTTATAATACAACTATAGAAAATCCTTATCCTTGAGAGGAAAATTGGTGGCGTACATGTGGCAGGCTTAGATTGGACCTCAAACCCCCCTAGGTTGACCAATGAGCTCCCATATTACATCAAACGGTCACGAATGGCCATGTGAGCATGGGTGAAGCATGATAGGACATAAATGAGGGTATCCTAGGTGTGTTGGAGTGTATGGGTGAGTGGGAGTGGCTCTAGGTAGCATTTAATAGTCCAAAAGATCCAAAAACAGTCAAATACAATGCATGGGTACCTCTAGTAAAACCAATTCCCTCTTTTTAAGGAGTGGGAGCGCCCCAAGGACTAAAATGTCATGAATGAGGGAGCTCATTCTCCTGGTTGACCAAAATGTGGGTGCTTGGGTGCATTAATGAGTCCAAAACCCCCCAAATACCTTGCTAGACCTCTTGAACCATATAACATAAGTGTAAAAAAAATGAAGTGTGTCCTAGGTGGTATGTGACCATGGTACTAGGTGGTATGATGCTCTGACAATTTATAACAATATGTAGACACTATGAGTTCATGGTTGTTCCATTTGGTTTTAGTAAGTAACAACTACATTAACGTGTCTCATGAACAATGTTTTTAACAAGTATCTGGACAAGTTTGTTCTTGTTTTTCTAGATTACATTCTTATTTATTCCGAGAATGAAGAGAAGCATGATAAACACTTGAGAATGAATTTGTAAGTGCAAAGAGAGCACATGTTGTGTGAGAAACTAAGAAAATGTGATTTCTATCGAAAGCAAATTCATTATTTGGGTCACATTATTTCAGAGGAGAGAATATCAATGGACGCGGCAAAGAATGACACCATTATGAATCGACCATTCCAAATAATGTGACAGATGTGAGATCCTTTATGGGTCTTGTTGGTTATTATATAAGGTTCATTGAATGACTTTCCAAGGTTGCACGCCTCATCACTTCTTTGCAAAATAAGGGAATAAAATTTGAGTGGACACAAAAATGTGAAGAAAACTTCCAATTGTTGAAGAAGATTCTTACAAGTGATTCAATTCTAAAAATTGCAAACCTAGAAAATGGTTTTGTGTTATGTAGAGATACATGTAAACAAGGAATTGGAGGAGTTATTATGCAAGATAGTCATGCGCTATGCTATGGAAGATGGTTGGGATGCGACCAACAAAAACATTTTTTAGAAGAATATACATTCTTTAGGGAATTTCTATGGAGTAAGCCCCACATATTACTTAGAAACTGTGTGAAACCTTCAGTAGGGGGAATCTGCATCACATTGAGGATACATTGGTTGGGATGAGAATGTTTTTCCGGAAGCAATTTATTTCCAAGAATTGGAAATGTTGTAAATCTAATATTTTGGGTTAGGATATCCTATATGCTGTATTATTATTATTCATCATTTTCATGAGAAACAAAAATTATGATTAATAAGGGAGACAAAGAGTCATTCGGGAGTCCAAGAGCCCACTTGGAATATGAAACCAAGTGTCACGTCTCATGTATATATGTACATTAGTTAATGAGAAGTAGATGCGATTTGACGCCTATCTTTTTATTTTGTGTGTTATCCCATCTGCCTAAATTGAATTTTGTTTTCCAATATTTTTTATGCCCTAATGGGCTCTTTACAGTGGTATCGGAGCACTCAGGTTCTATCCTTCTAAGTCTAAACCTGGACTCTACCCTCCTCATCATGCAATAGTCTTTGTTCTTTGTCTACATTCATTATTGTATACTAAGTAGATTACTTATGAATTCTATGCCTATCCCCTTCTTGACTATTCACCTTCTCCTCCGTTAAAATTCAAGCCTTTCATAGTCCCTGCAACCTCAGTATATCTTGACCATAACTCTTGCTCAGTCCTAGAAATTTGCCCGCTGCTCCTCAATTTTGCAGTATTCTCTCTACTCATATAGCTTTCTTTTTGCATGATTTTTTTGGTCATTTTTGTAACAACCCAAAAACCCTAACGGGTCTCTAGACATGTCACTTGACGAGCTATGAAAATTTTGAAGTCAAAGCGCCCATATGGGTGTGTCCTTACCTATGCACTCTCACACATGGTTCCCATGACCTAGGGTATCCATTATATACACTACAAGAAAAATGGTATTTTAGCCTCACATTAACACCACTATTTACAAAGGAATTGGGAAATATTCAATTTTCAAATAGTGGTGATAATGTGGAGATATACAAGTGGTGCTAAGAATTATGGTGCAAAAAAGGTGTTTGTAAAAAAGGTTAATTTTGGTGGTAAATGAATATGTGGCGTTCCATGGTGTATGGTGTAAACCACCAAAAACCAATCCTATGTGGATTGATATTTCATGGTGCAAAACACCAAAACCAATCCAACATAGATTATTATTTTTATTATTATTATAATACACAAACTTACATATGGTTCAAAACATCATATCATAACAAGTGGTGCAAAGCACCATAAAATAATAAATGGTGCATAATATATATATATATATATCCCCATATACCTTAAAAATACTATAACCTAAAGCTTGTGAGTGGTAATATACAAACTAAATGACATAGTAATCAAATCATCGAAACAACATAAATCAGTGGTAATAAACTTGATCATTTTAATCCTTCCTAAGATTATAATACTTAATACATTAGGCAGGGACCTTGAACGCTAATTCTAACTTTTATTCCACGTAATGATATCGTCATATGATAATCATTAAGTAAACAATCTTCATTGTATTTAAAACATTCTTATGAAATCACTCCACAATTTACAACACCATTAACAGGGAAAAGAAGTACATAGGAAGAACATCAAGAAAACATGAGAGAGAGACCAATGTAAATGGTTCACCCAATCCATGGGTTACGTCCACCAAACTGTCACATCATGTAATATTTTTCAATATAACAGGTTACAACCCACAACAACTTTGTTGCCATACAAACTTTCTGCTTACATCCCAAAGACTCACTCTCACAGAGTATTTCTATATTCCTATCATTTTGTTCGAATGAACATATTTTAAAACAAGCTAGGATTAATCATTAATCCATAAATTCATTGTAGTCCCGACCCATAACTAGGCATACCCAAATCAACAAACGTTGGGTCTATACGGATACCAGCAATAAAATTATATGTTCAAAACTAATTAATAAGAAAACACTGGTTCGCATGAATTCTGATCGACTCAAAAAAGTCAGTTTTAATACCTATAATGCTAGCTTATGTATATGTCTCAGATCCGATCTACAGATGACCATAATTGTGTACAAATCTTAACACATACCTTGGATGAGGATCAAGGTATACAAGGGTCTAAACCACATGGAGACATAGAAAAATACTTCGAATACCGCTAAGAAGAATCCATAAAATGCATATGTAGGTTATCATCTACATATACAAGTATGTAAAAACAAATACGATCTAAGTCGTATTGACACCCATTGCATTTAATAGATTCCAATATACAAACAACAAAGCATAGGTTATCGATTTACATATCTGATAAAAATAATTACATATCCAAACATAATAAGAATTGAGTCGTATAAACGCCATCTAGAGATTCAAATCTAGAAACAAGGCAGAGTCTATATAAATTATTTCATATCTGACTAGAATACAATCTGAGTTGTATAGACACCATGGTAATTTATAGATTCATATCTATAAAACAAACAGAGGCTATCGATACATACATAACTAAATTCGTAAATAAAACATGCAGAAAACACATAATGCAGATCGGTAAGTGCAGAAACGCAAACAAAGGACTGAAATGTAGTTGAGTGTAATCACATACACTGACTGAAGCACATTGAAATACTGAGGGTACACAAATATTGATATGATTACCGAGACTCAAAACACAGTCAATGATCTGCATATTTCAGATCACAATCAAAGGCAAATCGAGATTTTATTCACACCCAATAGGTTAAAATCTGTAAAGACGCAGGTGATGGTAAGGATTTGCATATATAAGTATATATAGTTTCAGATCACAATCAAAGGAAAAATGAGATCTTATTCACACCCATTAAAATCAAAAGGTTTAGATCTCTAAAAATGCAGGTGATGGTAACGATTTGTATATATAAGTATATATACAGTTTCAGATCACAATCAAAGGCAAATCGAGATCTTATTCACACCCATCAAAATCAAATAGGTTCATATCTCTAAAAACACAGGTGATGGTAACGATCTGCATATATAATTATATATATAGTTTCAGATCACAAGCAAAGGAAATTGCTATCTAATTGCTCAATCCATGAAATTGAGCTCAAAGCATACCAAGGAAAAAACTCAAATAAAGTACATTGCGGTCTAAAGGAATTATATAAACGAGCAATACATTTCATATCTCAAGTAAAGGGATCTGTGATCTCAAGGAATTATATAAACGAGCAATACATTTAATATCTCAAGTAAAGGAAATTGTGATCTAACTCGCAATCCATGAAAATTGAGCTCACATTATACGAAGGATACATTTCATATCACAAGTAAAGGAAACGAGATCTAACTCACTGGATAATCAATATCGCGCATACTTAGACTCCCCAGCTTAGAAAATCCATCATCAATGTTTCCTACAGAGAGTCAGGGTTTCTATAGCTATAATTTCCCTAAAAGATGGCATCGCTTTTCTCAATAGTCTTAATGCCGATGAATAGAAAAATGTCAAGGTATATCCTTGCATTTCCATTATCCCTTCCCTAGTGCGTCCCCAATCTCACAGCTAACTCCGAGATCAAGCATTGGGATCCCACCCAGAATTCCCCCTATTTCAAGAGAAAGTGCAAATAAATACCCACCCGTTGGATCCCCAATGAGACAAGTGGCAGAACCAAGCTTACAAGTTTCTTAAGAGGGAGACAATCCCCATGATCTTCTCCAAGTAGAAACCGTAAGATAAGAAGATGGCTTCCGCGTTTCTTCTCAAGGGAAACATCTTTCCTCGAAATCTCCCATAACTACCTCTCCACTGAAAGTCTTATAATGATTTTAAACTTCTAGCATCGAATGTTGTTTCTTTTTGGTTTAAAAATGTAATTGCAGGAAACACACCCTTTTCTCATAATTGTGCAGACCTTTATCAAACTTGTTTTTATATAAAGATAGTATTTTCCTCGATAGTGTAGCTCTATGATCCGAAAACAAGATCTTTTCTACTCTATGACGTTAACATGAATTGCATAAAGAGCACGAATGAAGCTCACAAATCCATAAGAAGAGAACCAAACAACATAGACAGTACGCACATAAAGACAACAAGTTGATAATGGAGTTCGTCCAGGATGGACTACGTCTCCGGGCCTGCTTCTCAATAGGAGGGCCGATCTATAATCTTAGCATAAGGAAAAATACATGGAAATGATACAATGATACCTTGGCGACAATGGTTAGGAAGAGAACCGTTTCCCAAAACACAACCAGACTGCTTCCAGCAACTCCGAAACCTAAAGACGGTGTAAAACGAGTATAAACACTCGTACCTTCCTCTTGCAGAGCTACGCAATCTCCCTTCTCTCTTTTAGCTACAAAGTCTCCACTCCAAAGCATGCTTTGTAAATGGAAATTAAGTGGGTTTATATAGGCTTGGCTTGCCCCACTCCACATTCTCCTCATGATTCTTTAGTTACAACAAATTTTGCCCAAGAAGGCATATGGTTCCAACTCCCCACACTTGGTTAGGCTCTTCTTAAATTATGTAGTTGACATAGTTACAACTATGCCAACCACATTTTATATTTTTAGAATATTACAATAAAATTCTTTTTCCCCAAAACCACATGGTTCATTGAACCCAGAACAAATTTGTTATAACGTAACTTGTTTTTAGACCCACTTATAACCCATTTTCTATAGTTTAAAATTCAACATGTGCTGAAATAGAGTGCGGGCTCCCATGCTGGTCGGAGCTCCAGGTCACGCTGGAGGAAGAACCAAGGTCGAGGCTAAGCCCCGGCTCCTTTGGGGCTCGAAATGCCACTTTAAATAAATTCATCTCCATACATTATACAAGGAACACTACCAGCACAATTGGTAAAGGTGCAGAGACAGGGTATGGGAGGTTAAGAGTTCGAAACTGGCGGAGCAGCAACATTTTGGTGAACTTCAATCAATATTGGCCAATCCGGTGCTGCCATGTGGCAGTTCTGGATTGGTCCACCTCAACGCCCAGCCAGCTGCCAACTCATCTGCAGTACTACCAACTAAGTTGCGCAGCCATCTCTGTACTGACACGTGTTGCATTTGGATTGGTCCATACTGCTGACTGGATTGCCACCTCATCGTCCGTACATAACACGTGTCGCATTCGGATTGGTCCGTACGAATGTCTGGATTGCCACCTCATTGTCCATACATGACACTTGTCACATCCTGTTTGGAATGTACTGCCACATGTATGTCCATGCAAATGCCATGTCATTCATCCGTACTGTACGAATTCCATGTGTCACCTTTCCAGTGGTGCCACGTGGCACCCCCATTTTGCCAAATTTGCCTATTTCATCAATACAACAGAACGCGATAACTTTCTCATACGGAGTCCGTTTGAGGTGAAATGAACGCCGTTGGAATCATCTCGATGAACCCTTTGATATGACACCATTTTTGCTAAGATTGGAGGACTGAATTTTTTTTCCTTCTTGGATCCTCCTGGATCATTCCTCCCCACTGAGAAGCTTTTGGCGTCCAAAAGCCTGTACTAATCAACAGATAGGTGAGGGAATTGCTCCCTCACTTTCTCCTTCTCAATCCACTTGGATTTGCTTGGATGAGTGCCTCTGATGCCCACTCGAAGATAATCAACATCATCTCTGCGAGAAGTCCTTGTCCTTCTGTCGAAGATGACATCTTCCTTTATCTCATCCATGTACTCAGGAGAAAATTCATCAACTGATGGCAATGAGACATTCTCCCTTTCATCCATGATCATGGGAGGCTCATAGAGTTTCAAGTTATCCACATTCACCACTGAGTAGATCTGCATGTATGGAGGTAGCTCTAAGCGAAAGGCATTCATCCCAATCTTCTCCAATATGGTGAAGGGACCATATCTGATGGGCTTGAGCTTCTTGCCTTCTTCGTTCATCCTCTCCTTGCTGATGTGAAGCCACACTTGATCTCCCACCTGAAACTGATGATCAACTCTATGCTTGTCATGGAGAGCCTTGTACTAGGCTTGACTCTTCTCCAACTGCTCTTGCACTGCTTGATGTACCTGTTGAACTCTCTGAATGAACCTGCGTGCTTTGTCTTCATCCTTGGAAGTGCTTGAACCAACCTCTCTCCCATAAGTCAAGTCCAATGGAGTCTTTGGCAAATACCCAAAGCATGTCTCAAATGGTGAGCTCTGAGTGGAAGAATGCATAGCCCTGTTGTAGGCATGCTGCACATACTGGATCTGCTCATCCCATAACTTAGGATGCTTGTTGCAATAACCTCGAAGCAAATGAACAACTGTCCTGTTGACTACCTCTGTCTGTCCGTCGATCTGTGGATGGAAAGGATCCACTCACCATTTAACCTTTCCACCTAGTGGATTCTGTTTCCCTTCATTAACTTGCATCAATGTCTTAAGTCTCCCATAACTTAGGAAACTAATCACCTAACATACAAGGTTTTACTGGTGGGGCCTTGGCCTTGAGCTCCTCACCAAAAAATAAGTGCAATAAAAATTCAGAATTTACAAGCTATTCAGAGGTATACAAGAGGGATATTACATACTTTCCCCTTAAAAATAACACCGTCATCGGTGTTCTTGTTTTTTTACAAATTTTCTTTCTCTCTTGAATCATCTTTTCTTGCTTCGTCCTTTTTGCTCTTATCTCCTTTGATCTTTCCTGATTTTTGCAGGTTGCTGTTGTTCAAGACCTGTAGTTTCCTGTAACAAGATCGGGTCTACCAAAAACTTATTCAATACAGACATGTCGTAATTTTACAATTCAACTTAAAACATAAACAATGGATCCTTTTGCAACAATACAATTGCAATTTATGGAACAACTTCTAATCTTTATTTGTATTTTATCATCATAATAGACAATTTTTTTTAAACAAGTAATCCATATTTACTTTTCTTTTGGGAGGACGTCTTTTACCTCCAACATTTGGATACTTAACTAGTCCTCGACCTGAGGTAAACCTTTCTTTCATTTGCAAGATAATATCATCTATTACACATAATTTTCAAATAGAAACATTAAAATTCCTCACTCCTCCTCTCCTTTGAGGGAGTTTTGCCTATTCGAGTCATTCTTCACATTCTACAGTCTAATTACTTGGAAAATTAACACATTTTTTGTTTGTTATATCATGGAGTTGAAACATCTTCCCAACACTTTTGTTGACCATCAAACTATCCCTTGAGTTCTTTTACAATTCCCGTGTGGACTTACGGGCTATGTTTGAGGTTACTCTCCCTTTTGATTGCTAGTCAAAAGTTTTCTCCTCAATGAAATCAAACAATGTCTTGTCTGCCAGATGTCGAGCTTCTGCCTAGGTCTTGCTATTGATATCATAAACTCTTTCATGATTCCCCTCAAGCCTCCTTGCTTGAGTCCAGGAATTCCTTTTCCACCCATCCTCCTGCTCGAGTCCAAGTGTTGAGGCCTGGAAATTCGTAGGCGGCAACAGTAAGGGATTCTCCCTAATCAGCGTTCCCAACTAGCCCGCTGACTGTTTGGTGTAGGGAATCCGTCCGGTTTGCGGTCCGGCTACCGTAGGTCAAAGTAACAAACAAAGGTTTTACCGGTTGCGGCCCGGCCCACCGAGTTTTTTTTTGTATTTTGATTTAAATGAATGATATGCACGTGCCTAATTAAATGCAGGGGGCGGTCACAAAGTGATGCGCAGGTTCTTACCTCTCGTCTTATGCTCACAAGCAAACAAACCAGATACGAACAGAAATAACTAACTATCTAAACTATCCCTAGGGAGCGAGGCTATCATCTTAACTGAGCAATACAAAATCACATACGGTAAGAAAAAATCACAGATAGCTGATACTTTTCCCACAACACATGAAAACTACAAATATTCAAATAACCAGTTAGCCGATCATTCTATAACAACAATTATTACTCATAGTGCAAATGCATCCCAGAAAAGACTGCAAAATAATTAACAAGAACTTAGGTTCGAAACATCAAATATCCTCACAGCGCATGAAATACAGCTGAACACGAAATAGTTCTTTTTCAACATCATTCATTGAATAGCATTGGTACATTTCACTTCTTTACTCTTTCCAGCAGACAAAATTGCAGTTTACTTCACAAAACGAAATAGTTCCTCTTACAAGTCAACAATTACAAAATTTTCTAAGGGAAAAAGCCCTCCTTTCATCGAGCTTCCCATTATTTAAACTA
>LPNX010291787.1:0-113736 GCA_001517045.1 Pseudotsuga menziesii
TGAACAGTAAGACATTATGTTTGAGCAGCCACGTTCTCACTTTCAATTTCAAATACCTGGTTTACTCCAGCTTAAGTAAGTCTAGCTGCATGTTCAGACTTCAAACTATCTTTTTGTATTGGAGCTGTTTCACAAGGATTCTGGTTGAACAGTAAGACATTATGTTTCCGCAGCCATATTCTGACTTTCAAATTCAAATGCCTGGTTTACTCCAGCTTAAGTAAGTCTAGCTGCATGTTCAGACTTCACAGTATCTTTTTGTATTGGAGCTGTTTCACAATGTATAAATCCAGTTATTTACTTTTCAGATATATATGAACAGTTTGTACTATATCATACTTCCATAGCCAACAACAACTTTTCTGGTTGATTGCAATACCCTTCCATCATGGAGAAAGAGTTTATCAACTACTCTGAGGAAGGGGAGGATGTACTCCTAAAGTCTATCTTATCTCAAGAGACAATCTTTTCAAAATTTGTAAAGGGTCTAGCGCTTAGAGCGAACAAAGGCCCCAACATAATAGAACCATTGGAGATTCAAAATCTTCGGTGGATGGCCCAAAGGGAAAGGAGGTACCAAACGTTTACTTTGATCAGGGTAAATAGGTAAGATCTCAGGCCTACAATGATGCCAAGGAGGTACAATTCAAAAAAACATCAGAGATAGAAGGATCGGAATCCACTAATATAGCTGGCATGAGGGGAAACCAAAACATTCCAGACTAATGAGGAGCTTAAGTATTAGGGTTTTGGGAATAAGCTAACCTCCATGCAAGGATCAAGTCTTGGGAAGGGGTTTGGAACTTTATTGCGAAAAGAATTGTTAAGTGGCTAGGATAATGCATTACATTTTCTGCTCCAACAACGAGAGGGGATTTCCCATCTGCAACAATTAAAGGACGGTCATCCTCTTTATTTTCTACCTCTAAAGGTCCCAAACATTTGTGTACACTGTCTGAAACTCTCAAAGTAGTATAACCATATGTAACATGTGGAGAACCTTCAAGATACTTAGGAAGGTATAAAGGTCGAAGACTATCCGGTAGCCTCATCAAACCTAGAGCCCAAATCACAGTCATATTATCAGTGGCATTCATCAAATTTTGTATCCGGGCTTTCAAGAGGCCTTTTGTAACAGACAAGAGTCTTTGACTATACACAAGTTTCGTGTTATTAACATCGACGTTTCCATCGGGATCGAAATAAAGAAAATATGGACATGCTTACAGCAGAACCCTAGAAACCCTCTAACAGAAACCATAGAAAAATTACTTAGAAGAGCTCAAGCAAGGATGAAGTCATTTACCTCAATCTCAAATGGGTGCTCTTCCAAGCATATATTTTCAATGATAGATGATTTGAAACAATGCATTCCATAGCAAAAAGAAAAAATCAAACAACTTTGTCACAATTAACTGAACCATTTTAGTACAAAAAAATCAAAGACACGGAATGGAAAGAAATCCCCATACCTTTACAAGATATTGGTGGACTCTACGGCTGCAGCGATGAATGAGAGCCAGAAGGATGTGTTGAAGAACAAGAAGGGTAGGATACCATGATCCATAAACGGGATTTAAGGATGGAAAACATTGAATATGTTGCAGGGTCCAGCAGATCCCAAGCTCTGCCCGATGCCATGAGAATCCTAAATTGTCTCCAAATACCACATATTGCAAAAATGGAAAACAATTGAACATGGAACCAAATTTGAAAGTGTGGCGCCAAAATACACGTAATGGCTTGGATTTGGTTCATCTTGAGAGGATCCAGGCTTCCTTGCCTTATGAATGGTGAGGAAATCAAATTTTTTTTCAGCATGATGTTCAAGAAATCATTAAATTAACATAGCTTTAAAGGTTTGGCTAAATGAAAAATATGACAATTAACATAGCTTTAAAGGTTTGATTGAATGAAAAATATGACAAAAGTTGAATATTATGGTAGTTAATATTATTATTTTAGTTATAAAGGATTAAGAATTTTAAGTTTTGAATAATTAATTACCATTATAACTAATATATATTATGTATTTTTTTTTAAATATGGGTATTAAGATATTATGTTTCTTAATTTTTAAACATGAAGATTTTTTCAATTGTTATTATATTCAATAAGGGGTCAACTATTTATGGAAGAAAAATTGACTATGGATGCTTGAGTTTGAGCTAAATGTGGATCCTATATCTTTCTTTGAATTCAAATTCTCTAATTCATAGTGTCTTGTCATCCCACTTAAGGTGTTTCCTGCTAGGATTGTTTGCAAGATCGGGGAAGGTATTGATATTCACATCACCACCCGTTGTAAAAAGTCAACAAAAGACGGTGCCGTCACTATAGCGACGGTCAGGCGTGGATACAGCGACGTCCTAGAGTGTAGGCGTGGATACAGAGACGGCTAAAAGTCCTGGCGTGGATACAACGACGGCTAGGCGTGGATACAGCGACGCCTAGTTCTTGTTACATCGTATTTTACACCAAAAAGTAAGAAACGTGGAAAACCTCCGTGGAAAAATCCACACTTTTGTACTAGTGATTGACCAGTCCCCACTCAAAATTAATCCATATACTTCTGGTATATACACTACCATAATATCTATAAACTGACAAACTATGAGATCTGCAGACAAATGGATCAAAACATCTTTCATTTCCACTATGAATTTAACAATAGATCTATCTGGTTGAATTATCTAAGATGGGGATGGTATGGGTTGGCCATTAATCCTTTTACATACTGAAAGTGGCATGACATTTGATGAAGCCCCAGAATCGACCAAATAGTTATGTACATTATGATTAAAAATATCAAATGATAACAGAAAAGGTAAAGTCTGAGATTTATACTTTCCCCCTATGGAAATTGAACCCAAGTGATAGAACAATTACACTCACAAAATTGCTAATCAAACATGCAAAATTAACATCAAAGGAGACTGAAATTGGAGCATAACACTAATCTGTATTGAATAAGTGTACAATAGGCAACCTTGTGAAGTAATAGACTGCTGCAATATATAATTACATGAGAGATTCGAATGCATAAGGATGCCATTCAAAATAGTCAAAAAGTAGGCTTACTAAATCTAGTCAAATCCCCCATAGGTGCATAAAGCAGTTTCCAAATCCACTAGGATGCTCATGAATTGCAAAAGTCAAGTAGGCAAGCTAATAAGGGATGGAAATACAACTCATACATTATATTATTAGGAGAAAAGGATGGAGGATGATGTGGGCAAAAAACAAGTCAACTACACCTAGTCTTACTTTCCCTTTTGCCTTAATTCTCAATAAAACAGGCAGCTTTACAGAAAAATTAGATATGCACTTTGGAGGATCTGGAATAAACAAGACATGCTAAATATGGTTTCCAGGAGGTTTCCCAAGTGCTCCATGACTCAATTTTAGCAAGTGTTGACTTCTATGGCATGTAGAAGGCAACTAGCATAGAGTGGAATCTAGGAGACTAGGTAACAAGACAAAAATGATTTAATTAATGTCTAAGGTAGGTAACTATGGGTTGATTATTCTAACACCCCCAATGCTTGCTTCATTTACTTCATCATCAGATTCTATGGCTTATGGGATGCTGCTAGGCTGTGGATTAAAATATTCTAGAAGTTTCTTCCTTTGCTGAGGAAAATTACATAGTTCAAACAAACATATGTTTGCCTTTGTTTTCTTAATGTCTTCTAAGATATCATACCCCATGCCCTGTTCTTTAGTAGTCTCTGTTTTATTTTGCAAAGTTTCCACGGGTTTATTAATTGTTGTCTTCATTGGTTTGTTAACTACTGGGATTGCCTCTTTTGTATTTACTGGATTAGTCTTAGGTTCTGTTTGATTAGTACTAAGAAATTTCTTCATGTTGTCTTTAAAATTATTTATTTTAGGCAGTAACATACTTTCATCCACTACTGGGCCTTTACTCCTAGTAGTGACATTAACTGATGACATTTGGATTTCCTCAGTAGGTTCATATTTACTAAGCCCCAAAGTAGGTTCTCAATCCCATAATACCATTGTGTTTTCTTCGTTTGTTTGTTCAAGCTCATTAGTTTGGGTTTTCTCTTCTTCATGATATGCTAGTTGGGTATCTAACAATTTATTCATAACCAGAGTCATTGAATTGATCCACTATGGACATTTTTTTTCAAAATGAGGTTCTTGGTGAAAGGTACAACAATGATCCATGCCTTCCTCAATAAAATTTAAAATGGTAGAATTATGCACAGGTGGTTGGGGTTGTCCACTCTTTTCCTTTGTTTTGTAATAAGGATTGAATGTCTTTCTATAAGAACTATTCCCCTTATCCTTTTCCATGTCTACTATTTTGTTTAACAACTTTTGTACCATTTTCACCACATTCTCTAGCTCATTAGAGTGTTCTTCTATGGGATTATTTAATAGCAAAGGCCTTTTACTCGTGGTATGTTTCAATTCAGGTTCTGGAGTATGCTTTTCTATACTATCCAGATCTACCTCTACTTTCCTGGCCTCTTCATAGTTTTCTACCAATGTAATTTTACCAAACCTTTTCACAAACATTGCTATTGGTGGATCAAGTGTTGTAGTATAATATTCTATTAGAGACTCTTCAGCTGGTTTTGTTGCAGCACTAAAGTTATTCAGTAAAGTGGTGAATCTTTGATTAAAGTCTTGGACCTTTTCTTTCTTTTCCATTCTCATAGATATTAATTATTTCATGAGAGTGGCTACAGTTTTCAAGTTTCCAAATTTCCCTATGAATGCCTTTTCAAAACCATCACAATTGACTATTGAATTAGCTTGTAGACTACAGTACCATTGAGATGCTTTAGGTTCAAAAGTATATTGAAAAAGTATGCAAACCACATATTCATGGTCAACATTTAAGATATTCAAAGCCAAATAAAAGTTTGGTAAGTGATATTCAGCAGAAACACCCTTTCCAGGATCAAATTTTGGTAACACCTTTTCTTGGTGTTTGGGTAAGTCATGCAATGGAGCAACCAGGTTGAGTAGCATTCAAGCTCTCCATGCAGGTTGATTAACAACAACCATGATTCATGGTGGAGACTGACTAAATACTGAAACTGTAGGGGATTCTGGATCTAAATTATCCAGAGGCTGAACAATTTCTTGGATGGATATATCTACGAGTTCTTCAAAAAATTTAACAAGAATTGAATCCTTAGTGTAATAGGATACTTTCTTGGAATTTTTCCTTCTAGGAAATGAAGGAATAACTTTTAACCCCCCCCCCCCCAAGTTTCTTGACCTAGGATCTTGTATGTCTCCTAAACAGATATGCTTCTTCAAATGGGAGAGCATACAAACGTTCTGATTCTTCTTCCCCATAACCTATATGTTCTTATTCTTGTTCTTCTAATTTAGGAAAAAGATATCGAGGGAAAATATCTTTTGATGTTGCTCCAATGTAATTTTCTCTGAAAAATGGATCTCCTCCACCAGCCATGCACTAGTGACCCTCCTTCTAGCACCAATTATTTTGATTCCTGGAAAAATCCCAGGTACCAAGCAGTAGGTATTCTCCCCAGTGTGTGATCACAATTAGATCAAACACTGTTTGGTGTGGGACTCTGTCTGGTTCACGGTTCTGACTACCGTAGATTAAGTTCTTTTAATATTTTACTGGTTACGGCCGAGTCCACTATTTATATGATTTTTTTTTTAAATAATGATATGCAAGTGCCTAAGCTAAATGCAAGTCTAATCTAGATCTAAAACTAAACTAGTCTATCTCAGACCATGGAGAAAATTTAGAGTTCAGAGCAATATACTGTAAATTCTCATCAAAGTATAATAGATAGTTGTACCAACACAATAATCACATTCACAACAGAAAGAATACCAGAGGTAGCTCTAATATAATTAAACCATTTATTACCTAGTCAACACAGACATTTATACAGACAGCAAACATTCATGACCAAGGAAATAGTTCTAGGAGGTTAGAACAATATCACTGTATGATGTACAGAACCAAGAAGAAATATTTATACAGTATGCATTCCACACATTCTGATTAAATCTCTGTGCATGCCCCCTGTTCCATCAAAATGATCCTTCTTACTAGCAAAGAGGTAGCACTTTTACAACAATAGTCCAGAATTCTTTCACTAGGAAAAATTCCTTTTATGGTGCTCTGCACCTCTTATTTATAGTGTTATGGGATCCTGAGAATGACCTCGAAACAGAGCCAAATTCAGTTACATAAATCCTAACAAAATCCAATCTAGAATATTCGCCACGATCACAAAACAATTCAGGAAAACACGCTAGAACATGTGTGGTACATCAGTTTGGGAAATTTAACAGCAGGGACTCAGGATCGCTTGCTGAAAATGACAATTAGAACCTCTTAAGTAAGTCTGCAATGGTTTTCTTCATCTTTGCATCTTCATACAATGAAATCCCTTACATCCGTAGATCAAAACTATATCTTCATCTGAAACGTCCACTGATGTAGCGTTTAGCCGATTTCTCAATCTACCCATCCTAGCTTGACGAACCATAGTACCTGAGATATGCAAAGAAACATAATGAGAGATACATCTGAACTAGAAACAACAAAAAATTACAGTATCTTCAATTTAATTGTTTGCATTGATTAAGAAGATAATGACTGGTGCCTTGTCACACAAACAATTTTATCTAATTAAGCTTCGAAAGGAAAAAATATCAGTTTCCCTAATGGTTCATAGTCCAAAAAAAATAAAACAGAGATTGGACGGCTCAGATCATCTCAAAGATGGATCGGGCCTAACCTGAACCGTTAGATCATGCAGCCTTGAGATCTACCTTTCTGCCTTCGCACTTCCGCTTTCGCACTCCCAGAAAGTGGAAATCGAAAGTCAGGCTTGCCAATGTGTTTGAAATTTAAACCCAATCCTTCTGCTTTAGCATTTCCACTTTTGCACCTCCGAAAAGTGGAAATTAGAAGGCTGATATCCAACCTTTTCAAAGTTAAAAATCTACCTTTCTGCCTCCACCTTTCCGAAAGCGAAAAATCAATCTTTTCCGAAATTAAACTTTGGCTTTTTCATCTCCTCTTTTTCACTTCCACTTTTCAGTTTCTGTGACTTGGATTTTCATGACAACCTTTCCGCACCATCGATCTTATGTGGGTGATTCTGGATCGTCGATATGAGACTGCGGAAGTCACAGGACAGGACTTTAAATTTCCCACGACCAAAATTATAACCTTTTCAACTCTGACTTTCCGCTTCCACCCTTTGTGGAAAGCAGAAATAGGAAGTAGGATTTTGTAATTTTCGTGAAGCTCAAACTTTAACTTTCTGCTTCCTCTTTTATGCTTCTTTCTGCACTGTTGATCTGTGTGGAATCATCCTTATCCGTCAGATTGCGAAAAATGGAAAGAGGAACTCTAACCTCTTTACAAATGAAACTTGACCTTTTCCATCTCCGCGTTTCCACCACCGCCTTTCCACTTCCGCCTTTTGCAGAAAGCAAAAATCGGAAGCCGGATCGTCCAATTTTTACGAAGTTCAAAATTTAACTCTATGACTCCGCACTTTCGCTCCCACCATTTCTTGGTCGCTGGATTTTAATCGGAGTGATTCTCAGCCGTTGATATTAAATCAAAGCGGATTTTCTTGTAAGGGTTGTTTCCTGCTCGCACCTAAGTATTTTTTACCAGAATCACACTTCAGGCTAAGGGAAAAAATTTCTTCTCAAGCTTATAGGAAATACTAAGTATGTAGGGAGGTCTAAACTGAGTTGGGCAATAATATTAGGCATGATTTTAAAACAAAAATGGAAGGAGGGGCCTTAAAATGTATTGTTTTTGGAATAGTACTAGTACTGGGAACCCCAGAATTCAACGATGTAGCAGTTGCAGCAGCAATAGTACTAGATCTGGGAACCCCAGAATTCAACGATGTGGCCAAAAGAATTGTCCATGTAGCTATAGATTTGTTACAGATCATATTGATTGATGTATATGCATTGCATAAAGCTGCAGTCGTGGTGATCAAAGTAATAGAAACCACTTTGGGAAATCAGATGAAGAAATATGAAAACTTATTAACAAAATGAAGGAAAAAATGCAGAAAATAAAGCAAAAAACAAAAGTAAGGGAAGAAAGCAAGCTGAGGCTTGAGAATTCTATAAATATGGCCTGTACAAATATTAATGATGAAGAATTTACAACATAAATGCATGTAGAGGACAAAGTCAATCGACTTGGTAAAATAGCAACTAACCTTAGGAAGAAGGTCATGCAGCTTGAAGAGCATGTAAAACCAAGCACAACCCCGTAGGTAATACATGAAAGAAGAGAGGTAGCAATTGAAGTTGTGAAGAAGATAGAAGAAGTAGAAACAATATGTGGCAAGGTTGTCGACCAATTCACTCAGAATTGGGAAGCACCGATTAAATGACATGAAGCAACTACCTGAATGACATGAAGCAACTACCCTTAGCATAGAAAATGGGTATGGAAAGAGAGATGAGGAAATTGCAGCAGCAAGTAACAGTGTTGTGCACACAGCAACAACACAGTGTGGAAAAAGTGGAAGAGCTACAGGGTGAAGAGAGAAGAGTTACATATATCATTCAGCATGTACATCAGAAGGTGTATGATGCAGCAACATCAGTAAAGAAGATAATGTTGGAACATGTCAGTTTCAACCTTGTGGAACAATTGCAGAAGACAGAGGAAGAAGTGTGATTAGAAGCAGAGAAGGCGGGGAAAATCTTGGAATATTTTCATAGTAAAGTCAGCACAAGGAAAAACATGGAGGAATAGCTTCGAGTGGCTTGGGAGGAGCCACAAGTGAGTGTTGGGGGCCTATTGGGCCTATGGAAAGGAAGGAAAAATTCACTTAGAATTTCACCTAATTATGGAGAAGAGCTAAAGAACAAGAGAAAGGAGTTGTGATAGAAGTAGAGACAGGAAAGTAAGAAGAGAAAGGAGTTGCAACAAAAGTAGTGAAAGGAAGGAAGAAGAAGGAAGAGGCACGACAGAAGAGGAATCTACGCCAGAAGAGGAAGCCGTGATAGAGTGTGACAAGGGAAGATGTGACTGAATAACAATATCAGAAGGAGTGTAAATATGCTCAAGTGGCATAATGGATATAAAACGACAGTAAGATGTAACTCTTAGAAAGTGACATGCCTTAAATATCGTGGGTACGAGTTCAACTAAAGCCAATGGAAATGAGACGTATGAATGTATCTTTGTAATTCAGGCCATTAGTGCCTCTCATTAGGTGTTACTAGAATAGGAAATACATCCTGTTGGATAAGTATTAGAATTCAGTTGAGAAAGTGACAGTAAACAATTCTGTAATGAGTCTATAAAAGTGTCTATAAAAGAAGAAACCCAAGTTGTATGCGATTTAGCTTCTCTGTTGTTGGATCTGTATTGTTAGACTATTAGTTTCTATATATTTTTTTGTCTATTAATATTGCTGAGTGCATATGAGTTGAAGAATATGTAGTTGAGTGTGTAGAAGTATAGGGAAGGTTGAGTTGATTCAGGATGTGTGCAGATTATTAGTAAAATGAGTAGAAAGAAAGCATAGAGAATATCAGAGAGCATGAGAGGAAGAAAGAGTCTATAAAGACAGAGAATAACATCTAGAACAGATTCTACAGCTTAGTGCACAGACGAAAGGTGCATATATTTCTCATGCCAGATGAAGAGCAACTTTGTGGTTTTTTCCCGGATTGGTTTCCACGTTATATTCTGTGTATATGTGTGAATGTTGAATGTGCTTGACTTACTTGTGTAAATTTTGCATTGAATGGATGATTATAGATTTTCTTATGAATGAATAGAACTATATCATTTGCATTGTATCAATTGAATATGATTATGTTGCACAAATATTGTTGTTAGAATAAGTTGCATAAGAGGAGTTGGGTTGTGGTCTAACTGTTCACAATAATCATAAATAATTCACCCACAAGATTCTTTGAGCGCCTTGGAAAGGGACTGAGGTACCATAAATCCCCCACCCAACAGCGGAAACGTGGTTTTGGAAGTTACCCATTGAGAGAGATATCTAGGGTGAGACTGCATCTGCATCGCAGGTGTTGTCGACTGAGCTCTGCTTTGTCGAGTCGATATCTTGGGCTTTGTTGTGCTAAGTAGAAGGCACTGAACATGGGCCACGATCCTTGGAGGAGGGAGAAAATCCAACACCACAACAAGTTTGTCATCTTTATGCTCAAATGAATGTGTACTTGTAACCAACTCCTCAATAGGAAAATCTATGTCACCAACATATAGAGGTTAACATCCATCAGTATATGTTCTATTATCCCTGGCTCGAATGTTTAGATTTTTTTACACACCCTTCTCCTTCACTGCCAACATCTTGCATTGACTTTCAGTCCCTTTCATCTATCTCTGATCATGGATCTTCTTAATGATGATAGTGGGATGTGGATTCTCACTCATGTCAAGCCTATCCTCTAATGTGGCTGAAACTTCATCATGATACAAGGGAATACAAAAATATAAATCTTGTTTATCCCTTTGCATTATATTTTTCTCTTCATGTGGTTGAGCTATGGTAGCTTGATCTTCCACCAAATATTTTGGTTTGCATCCAAGTGATGTGTGCCTGTGTTCTACTTCATTATGAAGCTCAAATGATGATTTCATATATGATATATGTCCTTCTTTGGATATGATCCAAAATATGTCTTAACACCATTGACAACATTATCCCCCTTACTTTTGCTAGCACCAACATATATTTGGATCTGTCATGGTAATAATATAGGCTTCATCTCTTTACACACCCCATCAACCATATGTTCAACCTTCTCTTTATTGAATTTTCTATAGGGGTATTTGAATAGACCTGCATTATGAATTTCACAAAACTCCCTGAAGGATAGTAGCTTCCAATCTCCTTCACTAAATCTCCAGTACTCAAAGAGATACTAAAGGGATTATTTTGGTCTTACTTACTCCATTTTAGACCTTGAAGAATAAGGCCTAATGTCCTCTTCATACATATTTCCATATGAATATAACCATAATCTATTCTACCAAATGTAATCTGATGGGAGATACTTGTAGAAGTTACCTTCTAGATATTTTCTTCCTCATATTGTCTACAATTCTCTTCATACTACTAATCATAGTCTTCATCATCCTCATACAACTCATAAGAATCATCATCAGAGTAGGACATGGCTGCAATTTTCTTCTAATTGAGACATTACTTTGCATAGGAGTAGAGGAAATTTCTATGCTACCACTATCATGAACCAAATAATATATGATGGTTCACTACCTAAATCCTCTCGGCATTTCAGAACAACTGTGAAAGCAGGGGGGTTTTGACTCGTCATATTAACAAGGAGTCAAAAGGTCAACTATAAATACTAAGTAAAGGAGGTGTTTTATGTGATATTATATAATTTACACAACATAGTAGGTCCATTTATGTTTCAAACATCATCCAAGCTAAAGTCTACTCCAAGGGTTCCTGGCTCCAACATATGCAAACTAGACCTTGGGATTTCCACTTCCCAAGAACCAAAGGGAATGGAATTCGACTCAAGAAGGATTAAAAAACTTCTACTTACAATTAAATATCAATATTAAGTTCAAAGTATAGTTTTAGAGAAGGTTTGACAAGTTTTACAGTTCATATAAGCAAATTACCATTACATGACTATACAACTGTCTTACAGTCACAGATTCCAAAAACAAGGATAAGGGGTTTGAATGGTCAAATTTGGGAATTTATTAAAAATATATACATGTTAAATAACACTTTCAACACAGAAGAATTGATTTCATGGCATACAACTTTATTAAACTCATCTACACTGGAAACTAGTCAAATTCTAAGAAAGCCTAGAAGAGGTCTTGGAAGGAGATTATGAAATGTAGACTTATTTATTCAATCAAATACATAAAAGATAAAAATGGTATAGAATACATTATTACATTCTGATGGAAGGACATAAGGATTCATCATTACGTTCTAGGCTTTCTTCTTCAAAGAATAGAGTAGAAGAGAAGAAAAGATAAGAGAATTAGAGGATCCGATATGTAGCTTGCCTTCCTCCTTTTTGGATTTTAAATATGATTGGAATACACTTAATAACCTGAAATAAAACTCAATTATCATTGATGAATTCCATCATCCTCTCAATAGCATGGGGCACATCACCTAGCTTTGACCAAAGGCACACCTCCCAAGTCATAGTAGCACAATGCTCTCTAAGCAAAACTCAAACTGTCAAAAGGTATCGATAGTGATGTGTTATATTTATTTTATAGATAATTTTGGATTTATGGTTGAATTTACTCTTCATGTGTCCCACTTCCCTCCACCAATGTGCCCTCATGAGCTGAATTGGGACTTTCTTACTTTTCCACTGACATGCCTTTTTTCTTCATTTGGAAATTGTGGCCTCCAGCTTTTAGATTGACATTCCTTTTATCATTTTTGTAAAATCAACCCTTCTGATTTTTGGGGTGACTTTCCTTTATCCTTTTTGGAAACTGCGCCCTCTCTACTTTTGAAAGTTGCGTGCTTTTCCTCCTGACATCTTTTCCTAGACTTGCATGCTTTATCCTTATGTTTCAAACTAGCTGGTTTTGTGTTGCTTTTATCTTTTTTCTACCTTTATGTATATCTAATTTTCTTCTAGTTTCCCTTTAGGATGAAAACTCATTCACTCCAAAAGGATTCATGTTCCCACCTTATCCACCTAGCACATCCACTAGGGTCCAAAATCAAATATAATTAAAATATATAATTAATGAAATATTTCTAATCCTAAGTTTGACAAATTTAAATACTATTGGTAATAACTTAATTAAAATGACCCTTTATTAATTAATTTACTATTCCACTAGGAATGATGGGGTTCTAAAGGAATATGTGGTTTTCCATTTTTCTATCACAAACTTTGGGGGCATTACAGACCACTGGTGTGCTTATACAAAAAATGAGCATTGTTGCACGCTTATACAGAAAATTAGCACTAGTGCGCCTTCCCCAAAGATGAGCATTGACATTGGTGTGCCTTTATCAATTATTAGAAGTAACACTGGTGCGCCTTAACCAAAGAGTAACACTAATACGCCTTCACTAAAAATAATCTTCAATGTACTCACACAGAATAAGAACATTGTGAACAAAAAATAGATTGTTGTGAACAAAGAACAATTTTCCACGTCTACGTAAACCTTGTTAACATTGAAATAAAAGAAGGTGAAAACCACTATGAAAATGCACCCATGCTGCATAAAAATGTATCATTTTCTTTTATAAACTTACCCCTCATTTGCATATGTTTTGACAAAAAATCATAATACAAATCCACCATTAACCTGCAAAGTAGAGTAAAAACCCTCAGACCAACAAAAACGAAGACCAAAACCAAATAAAAAATTAGGAGCAATAATGGGAAATGAAAAATAATATAAATAAAATAGATAATTGGAAGAAATAAAAGAATGTAAAGGGAAAATTTGGTTGGTTGGATGCAATACTCTTCCTCTTCCTCTTATTTCTTGTAGAACCATGTGAAAATAAGAATTGAAACAAACATTCTTTTTCCTCTTCTTAAGACATTTTTCCTGCTTCTTTCAAAAGTTTAAAAATTTCTTGGTTTCACTAAGAGTGGAAAATCGATACAATTTGATGTAAAATCCTAAAATAAATCCATCATTAACCTGGAAATAGAGACAAAACCCTCAAACCTACAAACAATATATATGGAAAAACTATTCTTTTAGGAATAATAATGATAAATAAATTAAAATAGAAATAAAATCAATAAGAAATAAAATAATAAAGAGGGAAAAATGATTAGTTGGTCTCAATACCCTTTATCTTTCCTTGTATTCATGATGATTTGTATTGCATTCTCAGGTAGAGACACTTCATCTTCCTGTTCTTTCATGTGAGGTGAAATAAAAAAACCTTTTTTTTCTCTTTTTAAAATTCACCTTTACGTTATTCTCACTTCTTTTAATCATTTTAAAAATGAGATTGTTGTCTGATGCTTCGACATGTTATGAGGATTGGTGTTCCAAAACCTCAATAAATAACACCGATGCACCAAAAATTCAAAAAGAGAAATGATGAGAAAATGTCTAAAAAATGAGCACCAATGCACATATATCTAAAAAAAGAGCATCAATCCACCCATACCAAAAGATGAGCACCAGTGCACCATGACCACAGTGCACCCATTCCAAAATATGAACACCAGTGCATCATTATGAAATAGGAGCACCAGTTATTTTTTTGGACATTGGCTCTTCGTTTCACATTGGAGTCGAAGAATCGATGTGCTTAAAACAATGTGGAGCACCATTGCATCTTGGCCAAAGTGGAGGACTTATGTATTTTTGACAGATTGTCTCTTCATTGCACTTGTATTCATGGAGAACCAATGCATTTAATACTAAAATGCACCAGCGTTCCATAATGGTTTAGGAACAACAACTAAAAAAATCCACTAAATGTCATATCCCCACATTTTGAACATTAGAATTGTTGACCTTGCCTAGCACCAAGGGGGTCAAAAGATGCATTAAATAATTTACACATGAGATTTTATTTAAATATTACTTAGAAGGAATGTACTTGGTATATTAATTATCATTAAATATTATTTTGCAATTAATTATGTGGAAAAACAATTTCCATTAACAGGAGGGCCACTTGGGTAAACCAACTTGCCAAGGAGGTAATAGAATCTGTCATAGGACTGACAAAAGCCAACAAAAGTTGTCAGACACAAAAGAGGAAACTATGGACAAGGTAGGGCACATTTTCCATTTGGAGAATCAGTCACAAAAGCAGGCAGTTCATAAAGAGTTGTCATAAATAAAAACAACAACTCTAGGGCGTGGTTTCCATTCTGGAGTTCAGTGACAAAAGCAGGCATGCAGGCAAAGTTGACACAGGGAAAAGCAACAAATTTGGGCCAAGGAGGGCACAATTTCCAAAGTGGATGAAGGTGGATGACAGGGAAACATATTTCTTGTCTCACACATGCTAATTTCCTCATGGAGGGCGAATTCATGGCTAGGGTTAGGGTTTTGGAAAGGGAAACTTGCTCAGCATGTGGTTGACTTGCCCAACAAGTCACCAAAGGTTTATAAAAATACAAAGGGAACTCCATTACTCAGTTTGTATGTTTATTATTTGTGATTTTTATGAATATAAGGCTTCTTTGTTGAGTGTTGTAACTCAAGTTCTTGGGAGATGCGCCCCAAGATTCTCATACCCTCTCTCATCATCGCCTCTTTTCCCCTTCTCATTGTAGGTTATACTGGAGCTATTGCATAGCCTAATTGATTTGATTCATTATTTTTTAGCAGCCTCCAACTATCCATGACTGTATATCAGGTTTCATTAACAGGTCCATTGTCACGTCCCCAACTCTTACTTGGCGGAGATGACACGACTAACATCTAACACCCCGGGCTAACTAAGCCCCATGAACATAATATAATAATTCATTTTATAAAAACATATAAATACATAGATGCATAATGAAATGTACATGATATATATACAACGGAAGCAAATCATTCATTCAACACATTCATGCATTAAACATGTTCATGATAATTTCATAATAATTCATAAGAAAATACAGTTGCAGAACTTAAATACACAAGAATACTTATATTTGAAAGAAGCTCATCCCACAACCAGCTATGTCATTGCAACATTCCACCCAACCATAGGCCATTGTGCTCTTTAATCTCTCAGCAACACTACCACCACCGAGTTGGGCATGATCTTCCCTAAGAAATAAGGAACACTAGCAGACTTCACCCATAGCCAAGGATACAATTAAAATTCAGTCAAGCCAACATAGTTGGGTTTATCAGACTTACACAGGTAGTGGTTTATACTTATCCAAATTCACATGAGACACAACCAAGCCAACATATGGGTTTATCAGGCTACCAGCCAAGCCATCCTTCTAGTTGGGTTTATCAGGCTACCAAGGAGGTGGAAAGACTGACTGCTAAGCTAGTGAGCTCAACCCCAGAGCTATGAACACCCACACTGGATCTAGCCTAACTTCTAAACAAAAACACACCCAACACAAGGAAGCATTCCCTTCTCTGCTACACAGTCCCTCAGGCCATGCCTTCCCTTCCAGTGCTATTCAAGGCATGCAAAGAAGAAAACCAGCCTTCTAGATTGCTCTGTGAGGTTCTTTCACACACTAGGTTTATCAAGCAAGTCTCCATTTCCATTTATTCAATAAATGTATATGCCAAAGAAAAGATGTGCACACGGTTATCTTAGTACAAGAATTAACAAAATGTAGCAGACGCTAGGGATTTCATACACACACAATAATCAAGAATTTCTTAACATTATCAGAGCTAGAACAACTGCTGCCATTACCAAAACAAAAACGTTTTCTGGTCAATTCAATCAAAACACTAAAATCAAATTCAGGGAAATCGTGTTCAGGAAAACAACGAGAATACTGGAGAAAATGTGAAAGAGAACAATTCCGAATAGGAAAACCAAAATCGTGAAAGGAAACATATTGCCGGACAGGAGAAATTCGTGAAAGGTTCAAACTCAGAATCGTTTTTGCTTGCTTGCTACTGTGTGAATGCCCAATTAGGTTTCCAAAAATGTTTTTCCCTTCCAAATCGTGAGGGAAGATGAAACGTTGTCGCATGGGGAAAAATGGACGTTTTCTTCAAGAAAATTTAAAAAAAAAAATGTTTTTCCAGAAATGGTGCTTTGCCCATTTCGAATTTTCTTCCCACTCTTCCAATTCCCCCCCTTATCCTTAGGAAAAATCATGTCCCCGTCTCATTTAGTTGCATTGACATAGCCATTTGTGGGTTTTAATTAAAATGAAAATTTAACATGATGTCCAACTTTTTAATGTTTAGCTAGCATAAAATACCATCGGCTCAACCTTAATTGCCGAAATGTAAACACTAAATCAATGGTGGGGCTTTTGCCTAGCTCCACACCATGATTATTTACATCATTTATTTAAAAGAAAATGGGTTCAAAACCAGGGTGTTACATTCCCCTCCCCCTTCAAGTATCTAAGGGTTCAAACCCCCATGCCCTTCCTTGAATATTGTCTTTAAAATACACTGTAATGATGTACAATGTTGAAGAGAGTGTTATAGTTCATTTATGAGAGTTATTTTGAGTTTTTTGGCTGTAATATTATCTCATAAACATTATCTATGAGTTTTATTTCAATCTGATTCGAAATGGCTTAGATTTACTCGTTTTAAGTCAACATAGTTTAGATTTGCATTGGAAAGTGGTTAGTTTTGTTGTAACTTTCATATTTCGACTTGTATGACTCCAAATAAATCCATTCTTTTTCTGATGAGTCATTAACAGACATATCTTAAGTCCAAAATAGAGAATTTGAATCACCCTTACCCTTTTTGGAAAGGCCTGAAGATGGAACTAGTGAGCTTCCCGATGAGCTAGTATCACCTTCACAACTTGAAGAATCATTTCCTTTGCCTCTGATCTGTTATAAAACTTGTTGAAACTATGATTGCTGTCTCATAACCTTATAACATAATATTATTCAGTTTATACAAGCCTCTGGTTGTTGCATTGAAAAATTCTTCCTAGTTTCACAGTTGGGTGACCCAGAAGCGTGGGAGTAAGTTTCAATGGATGCTAATTTTGAAACCTAAATGGTCCCTAATATAAATGTGTTAGGGAAGCTACTTTATCAGTCCTAAAAGTGTCCTTGATTTCTCTCCACAACTCGTTTCCCTGTTTGCAAAAGTATCAGCCAATTTCCCATCTTTAACAAGTCTCAGGGAAATTACATTAATATCTAAGCTCTGATTTCATTTAGTGAAGAATCCCTTTCAGTTTGTGTCCTTCCAGTCAAAACTAGTAATTTCCTAGAACCTAGTTCCACAATTTTATGCATCAAGTCTTTGCATGGAAATAGTATCTCTAAGATCTAATTTGGGGATATTACAATGGTATCATATCTCTTTCCTTGGCTCATTCTGAGGAAAGAAGGCTCTCTGTTGACTAGCATTGCAGATCATTAATTCAAGTTGCATCCATGAGGTTCCTGTCAATGATTGAAGAAGACTTCAATGAGCAGTATGAAGAATACTGCAGAAAGTATGAAGAAGAAGAAGACCTTGAGCAATTTGAAGAAGAAGGGTATGAATATCCCTCATGCAGTACCTCAAGTAGATGCATTAGTAATGATATGAATGATTTATGGCTCCCAACTTATGATGAATTCCTTGGGAAGAAATCTACAAGCATCAGTGGCCAAATGTTCAATGGAAGGAACTCTAAGGAACCTTTCGAGTATTCCATGGAATACTTTTCCTTGAAAGAAGAGATAAGTGAGGTACTTTATTTTCGAGAGTATTGCACTCTTGTGATACAAAATTTGTTCAAAGATCCCTACTGTGGGACAAACATGAGAAGGATTGCACACATGGTTGATGAAGTGTGCAAGGAAGTGGAGACTAGAAGGTTGCCACCTAGAGCCAAAAGAGGAGGAAAGAAGGAAGATTAATCAAAGCCATATTCTTGACCAAGCAGTAAGAGAATGTTTGTATTTTTTTCAAACATAACTTCCAGTGACCATCATGATAAAGAAGCCTCAAGTTCCTTGAAGAAAAAGAGAAATGAAGTAGAGGAATAAATTCATGAGGTGGGATGCAAGTCACTGCAAGGTGAATGCATGGAGGAAGAAAAGGAAGGTGAATGCACTTCCCAATTCTTTCGGGGTGATATACAGATCACTGATAATTATTTTGGCTCATGTATGGGTCAAGAGACATATTTTGGATCAGATCCAAAAGAAAATCACAAATAAGAGTTACAGTCACTTCTGTAGCCACACAGGGAAGAAGAATACAAGGCCACACTGCTTGGGTGTGAAGCAAAAAATTTGGTGGAGGAGTAGGACACCTTAGCATCACTTCGAGAATATGGTAATTTGAAGAACATAGAAGATATGGGTTCTGATTTTTGCAGCATCCATGGTTAATTACAGCCATATGATCCATGAGAGAAGGGAAAGACCTCACTTTCATATGAGGACTGTAGAATTAAAGACAATGGTGAGGGAAAAGAATTCACTCCTAGTTTCTCTATTGGGGAACATAAAATAAGTACACAGGAGGGTGATGTTGTCAATGATGATGAGGGATATTTTGTATCACATCCAAAATAAGAATAGATATCATATCTGCATTCATCATTTGAACTTCTTGATGAAGTGGTATACAAACCCCCAGTAGCTATGTGTGAACTAGTAAATCCAAAGGAGAAAATCTGATACAAAGGGATGTACACAGTTCAGATTTGTGTACTCTCTTGCAGCATGGTGAAGTTTCAGCCACACTAAAGGAAAGGCTTGAAATTAGTGAGAATCCAAATCCCATTTCCATCAGTGAGGAGAGCTATGAACCATCTAGACTTGCAAGTGGGAAAGCAGAAACAAAAGCTCAAGAAGAGAAGTGCAAGTTACTGCAAGGTATTTGCAATGAAGAAGAAGAAGACGTTCATCTGCCAGCACCTCATTTTCTTTCAGGGTCACTTAAGATGAGTGAGTGAAAGATCAAAGAGGCCCTACACACACTCCATAGAACCCATGCATTGATGATAAATATTTGTTGGAATTTGGAGGAGAAATCTTCCATGGAATACATGGAGAAGTTTCAGAAAGCCATGACAAGAACCAAAGGTAATTTTCTCCAATTGATTTCTGATAGAGATAGTTTTCTTGAGCTTGTTGATTTGTTACATGGAGAATCCTTGAATGATGAAGAGGATAATTACAAGCTCGCACAAGAATTAGTGACCACCCAATATTCCTTGAAGAGCACTCAATGTGCACTCCAAGATTCCAAGATGTAGATATAGCAACTTCATGAACAGTTGCAAAGATTTCACCTACCCTCCTACACACCATTCATCCATCTTCACAAGGATGATTGCATTCCTGATCATATGGAGGAATCTCATGAGATGGTGGATCATGAGATGCATTTCTTTTTGCATGTGATTGAGGACTCTGGAGACAAGCTTGAAGAGAACTAAGCACTTGATCTTTTCTAGAGAAAACTACAGTTGTTTTCTAAAGAGAGTCTCTTCTCCATGGAAGAGTCAAATGATCCCACAATGTTTGCATCAGCCAGTGATGAAGAAGATGCAGCCATAATATGGGAAGATAAGTATTGTATAGAACTGATTCATAGCTCTACTCACACCTCTATTTCAGCCACATCAAGTGGGGATGAAAATTGGGAGAAGGATTTTTCCTTGTTGGTGCCACATGAGGAGCAGGGAGATCCCATAGGTGTTCAAGATTAATTGAGGGATGCACCATTACCTTCTCAGAAACAACATAGGCACATATTTCTGCCACTTGATACCATTCACCCACACATGGATGGGATAGGCAGATACATAACAGAGATGAAGACTGTGGGAGATAAAAAGTTTAATTTCTGCAATAATTTTTTTATTGTGGCTGACATTGTCCTAACATATTTGCAGCCACAAAGATTCAATTTTCATCCCTTGGATACCTTCCATACACATGCACATGAGGTGCATTCTGATATTTCTATGCTTGAATAATTTTGGGATGCATATGATGAGTTCCAAGCACATGGACATTTCCCGAGAAAGGGTGATTTTTCTCATGGAAGGAGTCCTCTTTCCAGTGAAGAGTCGGAAAAACTCCCTTGTGTTGGAAAAAACCATGATGGGTTTGATGCATCCACACCTTTGGTGGACACATTTTGCAGAGAGTTGTTTCAATATAAATTATTCCACACACCTATGGCAGCCACCACACATAGGGATGAAACTTGGGTGAGGGGATTTTTCCTATTAGTGCCACATGACGAGAAGGAGGCTCCCACATATTCCATTGATGAATTGATGGTTCATCCATGTGGTATGAAAAGTGCACCATTACCTTTCTATGTGGAAAAGAAACATAATACGAATCTATTTGATGTCTTCATCATGCATGGCTATGCATGGAAGTTCCACATGTGCCAATATGGTGGAACAAATAGCAGAGTGTTGAGTTTTTGCACCAGAAAAAAGATAATAGGTGAGATTCCATTGTGGTGGTATGATTTTCACAACCTCATTTTCATCCTCTACAATGATGAAATTTTGTTGTTTTTACTGATGGTTGGAAGGAGGAAGATAAAACCATGGGAGCCTGGCATTATTGGGAATGGAATATTGCCAAAGGGGCAGCAACATTTGGGCCCTTACAAATGAAGGCAGTGGGATCAAAGAATTCTACTCAGTTACCTTAATTGAGTTGGAAATTTTGTTAAAATAAGTGGTCATCAAAAGAATGACTATGATCAAAGTGGTGCAATAGAAACATGGTGGATAAATTTTCAGCACTCTGTGGTGCTTCTGCTTGAGGACAAACAGACTTGGGAGGGGAGGACTGTCATATCCCTACATTTTGAACATCATAAGTGTTGACCTTTCCTAGCACCAAGGGGGTCAAAAGATGCATTAAATAATATACCTAGGAGATTTTATTTAAATATTACTTAGGAGGCATGTACTTGGTATATTAATTATCATTAAATATTATAATGCAATTAATTATGTGGAAACTAATTTTCCATTAACAGGAAGGCCACTTGGGCAAGCCAACTTGCCAAGGAGGAAATAGAATCTGTCATAGAATTGGAAAAATCCAACAAAAGTTGAAAGACACAAAAGAGGCAACTCTGGATAAGTTAGGACTCATTTTCCATTTGGAGACTCAGTCACAAAAGCAGGAAATTCAGAAAAAAATAGTCATGAAGAAAAGTAAAAACTCTACGGCGTAGTTTCAAATCTGGAGCTCAGTGACGAAAACAAGCAGGCAGGAAAAATTGTCATAGGGAAAAGCAACAACTTTGGGCCAAGGAGGGAACAGTTTCCAAAGTGGATGAACCTGGATGATAGGGAAACATATTTCTTGTCTCACACATGCCAGTTTCCTCATGGAGGGTGAATTCATGGCTAGGGTTAGGCTTTTGGCAAGGGAAACTTGCTTAACAAGTGGTTGACTTCCCCAACAAGTCACCAGAGGTTTATAAAAAAGACAAAGTGAGCTCCATTAATAAGTTTGGATGTTTATTATTTGTGATGTTGATGAAACTAAAGATTCTTTGTTGAGTGTTGTGCCTCAGGTTCTTGGGAGATGCGCCCCAATGTGGTGCAGGAGGTTCTTTGTTGACTTTTGTGCCTCAGGTTCCCTGATGCAGGAGCATCGTGGCATGCCAGCAATGTGATGAGTTGGTCACATGTTGTGGCATCTTTTGTAACCATTTTTTTGTTGATTCATAGTATAAATAGCGCCGTAGGGAATCATTGCGGATCACGACTCTTTGCGTGGAGATCAAACCACCGTTAGTTTGTTTCAGACAAGGACGTTTCATCATGCGTTGTAGTAGTGTTTATTTCAATTGTGGGACCACTCAAGATAGGGTAGTAGTTTTAGTTTAAATAGACCGTTTAGAGATGTAGGAGAGGTTTTTCTTTTCAGCATTTAGAATTTCAAGTTTGCAGAGAGAGGACAAACCCATGTCTGATTCCTGTTTGTAAATATTTTGAAGAATCGAAAGGAGAGAGATCCAAGCCGTGTGCATTTTCCTTTATTGCTTAATAGAAGGATTGACCGTGTGTTTGTAGGGTTGTTATCCTTTATGCATGTGCTTTGTTGAACTGTATATCTTGCAAAGCCGACTTCGGCTTTTTCGTGAACATTTGTGTATTTTAGTGAAGGGTTGAATTTCATGCATCAATTTCTTGCTGAAATAGTTGAAGTAGAGAGTAGATGCAAGCATAGGACTGTTAGGCTAAAGCATAGTGAATATTGCAAGCTGGATTGATCAATCAGCGCAACCCGTGGGTTTTCTTCCTTAAAAAGTTTTTGCAGAGAACGAACGGTGGATATTAAGGCTGCAGCTCAAGATCTGATGATCCTGAAGTATCCCGCAACAATAGTTGTGAGGAAGTTAACAGATCCATAGAGATCTGAGAATCCCACATCAAAAAGAAGATCGACAGTCGTGGAGAAGGCCGCAAGGATGGGACGGCTGAGAAAGTGGCGGAGGAAGATTTGTGGAGAGGAAGTTACACGGGAGAAACTTTGGAAAGTTGGCACCCCACATCCTGATTGCGGGGAAGAAGTTGTGGAGAAGGAAGTTGCGAAGTGTGCCTTCGGGGTTTTGAGATCCCGTATCTCGCATGCGGAAATGCTGTTGTGGAAATATAGTTGCAGAAATGAAATTGCGGAGAGAAATTTGGACAATAGAGATCCTGCATCCTGTAGCCCGCCTACGAAAAGGAAGCCATGGAGGTAAAGTGGCGGGAAGGCATTTTTAGAGAAAAATATGGCCACCAGGCTAAATTTGGCAATCCTGCTAAGTGTAGGGGCCATTAGATCCTGGAAGTGTTGGTTAGAGTCGGTTGAGATCGACCGACCTGCACCAATTTTGGTATCAGAGCGAGGAAGTTGAGATTTCCTATTGATGAATTCCACGGCTGAGGTTGTGGGTAGAATTCTGAAGGACTAAGGATAAGCACGTGAAAGAGAGAAGAGTAGCCATAGGATCATGAAGAGAGCAAAGGAAGAGTGCTAAAGAGGTTCTATATAGAGGACCAGCATTGTCAAAAGACCAACGGCCAAGAAGAGGCTTGGTGAGGTAAGTTGTAGTCATGTGAAGGAGAACTGTTATTACATAGGCTTAGAGTGGGAAGATGGCTGCACACATTGGAAGAGCGAGAGGTCATGAAAGAGGTCGACCAGGAAGGAATGTGAAAGTTCTAGAAGAAATGAGGTAGTTAAGGGCACGTCTAGAATCCATGGAAACATATAGATGAAGAGACCCAGAATCAGGGGATATAAGTGAACCTGAGGATGAAGAGCAAAGAGAAGAAGCTACACCTATGCACGAAACATCATATTTAAGATATTTCAAATCTATTATGGGAATGACTTCAATGCCGAGACGGGAGTTACCTACATATGATGGGAGTCTCGTTGCAAAGCATCTCATTGACTGGATCAATGAGCTGGATAAGTACTTTGAGTATGATGAGGTAGAAGAAGATAAGAGAGTCAAATTGGTTGTGATCAGGTTGAAAGGGCATGCGTCCTTATGGTGGGATAGTGAGCAAGTAGAAAGATGGAGGAATAATAAGCCATTGATAAAAAGCTGGGATATAATGGCAAAAAGATAAGGGCTAAGTTCTTTCCCAAAGATTACCAGTTAATTATGTATAGAAATTGAGTACATAACCTTAGGCAGAGATTGTTAACAGTGAGAGAATACACTGAGGAGTTATACAAAGTAAATCTAAGGGCTGGATATGCGGAAGAGTCAGTAGAAATGGTTGCTAGATATGTGAATGGTCTAAGGATGGATATCCAAGAAGAGATCAGCATGATTTCACCTAGAACAATGGAGGAGGCATATCAGTGTGCCTTAAGGGCAGAAGAGGGGAGTCCAATAACTCTAGCCAGCAAGAGCAGCATGGAAGAGGAGGTGATTCTAGTAGAATAGGACCTTACCAAGGAGGTATAGGTAGAGTACGAGGCAGAGAAGTTGTCGTTAGATGCTACAAATGCAACCAGTTGGGGCATAAGTCATTTGAATGTCCAAGAAAAGAAGACGTAGGGCAGAGAGGAGCCTATGTAGCTCAAAATGAGCAGTAGCAATAACAGTCGATGGTATAAGAAGTCTTGCCAGAGACAGGAGAATATTTGATGATGAACAAGGTCTTGTTGAAACCTGAGAAGGAGCCAACATAGCTTGCTCAAAGGAAGTCATTGTTCAGGACTACATGTAAATTCCAAGGGAAGTGTTGTAAGATCGTGATTGACAGTGGGAGTACTGACAATCTTGTTTCCACATAGATGGTGGGAAATCTAAGGCTAAAGAAGACCAAGCATTCAGTTCCATACAAGGTATCTTGGTTACATAAAGGACATCAAATCCTGGTGAGTGAGCAGTGTGAAGTTGATTGTCAGATAGGTCCATATAAGGACAAGATTCTATGTGATGCTATGCCAATGGATGTTTGTCATATACTGTTAGGCAGATCATGGCAATTCGACAATAAAGTAACTCATGATGGTAGGAGTAACTGTCATAGTTTCGAGCAAAATGGGATAACACATGTACTTAACCCTCTACAAGCAGGTAGTACAGCAGGGCAGTCAGAACCTAAGGTTTTGATGTTGTCAGGAAAAGAGTATTTGTAGTAGGTTGAGAAAGCAAAGTTGAACTATGTTGTGGTGTGAAAACCAAGAGTAGTGACCGTGAAGACTAATGCGACATATCTACCTGAGGAGATTCAAGAGATGTTGAGTGAGTATAGTGACATTGTGGTGGATGATTTACCCAATGAACTACCACCAAGGAGGAATATAAGTCATCAAATTGATTTTATTCCAAGATCCAGTTTACCAAACAAGGCAGCATACAGGTTGACACCTTAAGAGAATGAATAATTGAGGAAGCAGGTCCAATGATTGTTGGACAAGGGATTGGTTCAGAAGAGTCTGATTCCATGTGCGGTACCAGCAATACTAACACCAAAGAAGGATGGTGAGTGGAGGATGTGTACTGAATTCAAATCCATGGATGACATGATGGATTGCCTAAGTGGGAAAACATGCTTTTCAAAACTAGATTTGAAGAGTGGATATCATCAGATAAGGATCAAATAAGGAGATGAGTGGAAGACAGCCTTCAAGACAAATGATGGGTTGTATGAGTGGTTGGTCATGCCATTTGGATTTTCCAATGCACCAAGTACCTTTATGAGGTTGATGAATGAAGTCTTGAGAGATTTCATAGGTAAGTTTGTGATAGTTTACCTTGATGACATTTTGGTTTTCAGCCAAACAGAATAAGAGCATCTAAAGCATTTAAGGTATGTTTTGGAGATGCTACAACAAGAGAAGTTGCTGATAAATGTGAAGAAGTGTACCTTCATGAAGACAAAGCTAGTATATTTGGGTTTTGTTATCTCAAAATATGGGTTGAAGATGGATCTAGAAAAGGTGCAAGCAATCATTGATTGGCCTTCACCTAGGAACATATTTGACATAAGGAGCTTTCATGGATTGGCAAGCTTCTATAGGAAATTTATAAATAATTTCAGTGGTATTTGTGCATCTATTGTTGAGGCAATTAAGAACGATAAATGGGCATTTCAATGGATAGCAAAGGATGAAAGGAGATTTCAGTTCTTGAAGAAGAAGATCACTGAACAACCAGATAGGAGTACATGGATGAGTCCATTTCAAATTATGTATGGAATGCATCCAAGAGGAGTGTATGAACTTCATGACTCAAGTCAATTGGAGAAATGAAGTGTTGATGGAGAAGAGTTTGCAACAAAAATCAGTGAGTTATAGGTGTAAGTGAAAGCAATATTACAGCAAAGTAACACCAGTTACAAGGCCCAAGTGGATTCCAGAAGGAGGGAAAAGAACTATGAAGTGGGAGATTTGGTTTTAGTATATCTGAAGAGAGACATTTTTTCTAAAGGGGAGTATAACAAGATGAAGATGAAGAAGATTGGACCCTATAGAATACTCCGAAAGTTTTCAGTGAATGCTTATGAGTTAGAGATGCCTACAGGAGTGGGTATTTCAGCAATCTTTAATGTAGAAGATCTGTATCCTTATGTATCAGGTGACATTGGAACCTTTACAGGAGGTGAAGATCCTACTGAAGACTTACAATGGGTAGCACAGATGCCTGTGACACAACCATTGGAAGTTGAGGCCATTCTGGACACTAGGGCATCAAAGAGTACAAGGAAGAAGGACTATCTGGAGTATTTGGTCAAGTGGAAGAAGCAACCAATAGAGGATTCTACTTGGATGAGCGCTACAGAGTTGGAAGCCAAGGGTTTCACTGTAGCTGATCTTATGAACAGGGGTTCATAATTTTTCTACCTTGCGAGTCTGATGCAAGAGCATCATGGCATGCCAGCAATGTGATGATTTGGTCACATGCTATGGCATCTTTTGTAACCATTTTTGTGTTGATTCATAGTCTAAATAGCAGCGTAGGGAATCATTATGGATCCTGACTCCCTATGTAGAGATCAAACCATCGTTAGATTGTTTCAGACAGGGACGTTTCATCATACGTCATAGTAGTGTTTATTTTAGTTGCAGTACCACTTAGGATAGGGTAGTAGTTTTAGTTTAAATAGACCATTTAGATATTTAGGAGAGGTTTTGCTCTACAGCATTTAGAATTCTGAGTTTGCGGAGAGAGGACAGACCTGTGTCTGATTCTTGTTTGTAACTATTTTGAAGAATCGGAAGGAGAGAGATCCATGCCGTGTGCATTTTCCTTTGTTGCTTAATATAAGGATTAGTCGTGTGTTTGTAAGGTTGTTAGCCTGTATGCATGTACTGTGTTGAACTGTATATCTTGATGAGCTAACTTTGGCGTTTTCATGAACATTTTTGTATTTTAGTGAAGGGTTGAATTTCACCCATCAATTTCTTGCTTAAACAGTTGAAGTAGAGAGTAGATGCATGCATAGGAGTGTTAGGATAAAGCATCATGAATATTGGAGGCTGGATTGATCAATCTCATGGTCAATCGGTGCAACCCGCAGGTTTTCTACCTTAACAAGTTTTTGCAAAGAATGAATGGTGGAGATTGAGGCCGCAGGTCAATATCTGACGATCCTGAAGTATCCCGCAACAATAGTTGCGATGAATTTAAAATATCCACAGAGATCTAAGAATCCCACATCAAAAATAATATCGACGGTCGTGGAGAAGGCCACAAGGATCAAACGGCTGAGAAAGTTGCGGGGGAGCAACTTTGGAAAGTTGGCATCCCACAATCCGATTGTGGGGAAGAAGTTGCGGAGAAGGAAGTTGCGGAGTGTGCCTTCGGGATTTTGAGATCCTGCATCCTACATGCAGAAAATATGTTGTGGAAACAGAGTTGCAGAAACAGAATTGCGGTAAGGAAATTTGGATAATAGAGATCCTGCATCTTGCAGCCCGCCTGCGAAAAGGAAGCTGCAGAGGTAAAGTTGCGGGAAGGCAGTTTTAGAGCAGAATTTGGCCACCAGGATAAATTTGGAAATCCTACTAAGTGTAGGGGACATTATATCCTAGAATTTCTAGTTAGATTCAGTTGAGATCGACCAACCTACACCATTCCCTCTCTCCTCTTCCCCTCTTCTCCCCTTCTCATTGTAGGTTATACTAGAGCTATGGAGCAGCCTCTCTGAGTTGATTCAGGATTTTTTAGCAGCCTCCATCAATCCATGAATTTATATCAGGTTTCATTAGCAGTTCCATGAGTTTCCAGTATCTAAGGGTTCAAACCCCCATGCCCTTCCTTCAATATTGGCTTTAAAACACACTGTAATGATGTACAATGTTGAAGAGAGTGTTATAGTTCATTTATGAGAGTGATTTAGAGTTTATTGGCTGTAATATTATCTCATAATAATTCTCTACAATTTTTATTTCAATGTAATTCGAAATGGCTGAGATTTACTCATTTTAAGTCAACCTAGTCTAGATTTGCATTGGAAAGTGGTTAGTTTTGCTGTAAATTTAATATTTCGACTTGTATGATTCCAAATAGCTCCATTATTTTTCTGATGAGTCATTAACAGACATATCTAAGTATCCCAAGTCCAAAACAGAGAATTTGAATCACCCTTACCTTGTTTGGAAAGGCATGAAGATAGAGCTAGTGAGCTGCCCAACAAGCTAGTCTCACCTTTACAACTTGTAGAATCATTTCCTTTGAAAATGATATGTTATAAAACTTTATGAAACTATTATTTATGTCTCATAACCTTATAACAGAACCTTATTCATTTTATACAAGCCTCTGGTTGTTGGATTTGATAAAGTCTTCCTAGTTTCATGGTTGGGTGACCCAAAAGCATGGGAGTAAGTTTCAGTGGATGATGATTCTGAAACATAAATGGTACCTGATATAAGTGTGTTATGGAATCTACTTTTTCATTCCTAAAATTTTCCTTGATTTCTCTCCATAACCTGTTTCCATGTTTGCAAAAGTATCATCCAATTTCCCATGTTTGCCTAGTCTCAAGAGCTCTCTGATTGAATGCAAATTTTCAAGCAATATTTTGTATAAAAATTAAATCAGAAATAATGTTATGATATGATTACAGATCAGGAACATTACATTAATATCAGAGCTCTGACTTCATTTACTAAAGAATCCCTTTCAGTTTGAGTCCTTCCATTCAAAACTAGTAATTTCCTAGCACCTAGTTTGACAACTTTATGCATCAAGTATTTGTCTGGAATTAGTATCTCTAAGATCTAATTCAGGGATATTACACTAAAACCTTATCCCACTTTCCTCCTCTAACAACCTCTGTTATAAACAAAGAAGTGGGAATTTTTTTGGACAGGTTCCTCAAAAACCTTTGCTAGAAGGTGTTTTCCTTGTAGTGGGTACATAGAATCTTTTATTCTACATATAAGCTACTCACCCCTTGAATCCATATCTAGAATTTTATTATTTTTGGCATCCTTCTTGTGGTTCTTTGAATTCATTTTAGGATGTATATTCCAATACTCATATTCGGTTTGACCATCGATTTTATAAAGGATACAATGGTTGTTCATATCCTTGCATTGATGTGTAATGCTTGTTGTCTTCTTGTCCTTTCCTTTTCACTTCTTGTTTCCCTCCTTGGAATCATATTGGTTCTCTTTTTACTTTGAACCCATTAGGAGGTGAAGCCAATATGCATATCTCCAATAATTTCCTAGAGAGAGGGTGTGTGGTAATGGAGCCCCCAAGGCAGAAATATCTAGAACCTTCAAGTGTATTTTGGTTCCTTCATCAACCCTCTTATTTGTTGTATAAAAGAGAATGACCCTTGCAATTTTTGTACATTAAAGCATTACAAGTCATTTATCGAATAATAATAAAATAAGAAGTTGTCATTTCCTCGTGGTTTTACCTACTCATAGTAGGGATTCCACATAAATCTCATGTTTATTATTATTGTTGTTTTCTTTTCAATTATAATTTTTCTAATAGAAACATTGGTTGTCTTTTTATATTTACCCAAATTCTCCACATGATGTAATTGCATAGAGACCTCATTAACTATCCTAAGTTTGAAGAGGCTCACTTTCCTCCTTGAATGATTGTGCAGACCTCTAAGAGACTTAAGGAGTACATCTAAGATGTTGGGAGATATACCCAACAAAATGGCCCTTTTTATAAACTCAATGGTTTACTCTTGAACAATCTAAATTAATGATGGTTTTAAACACCTTCCACTTAGTTATTGGTGCATCATCTTCCATCCGAACTTGTCTATGTGTGAATTTCTCGCCAAGTTTGGGAATGGTCGTCTAACTCTAATAAGAAAAATGAAAATTTTTCTCTCTTATTCTATTTTATGGAAACTAAAATAAACTTCTAATTGTTGCAACCATTGATTCAACTTTAAAAAAACAATCTCACCTTGGTAGAGTTTGATGTCAACTTTAACTTCCACTTTAAACATGTATTGGGAAGGAGTGATGGCACTAGAACTTGGTCTCTCTTTCTCGGGATCCTTTTCTAGCTCCTTTTTTGGGGGCTCTTCATTGTCTCTATATTTCTCGTTTGATGTAGCTTATGATTTAGAGATATCAAACTCCCTAAAAGTTCCAAACTTGTTCTCTAGATCTACCATGGGAATTACCACGTCGTGGGAGATCTCAGTAAATTATAATTTTAGCTTCGAAAATATATCCTCTCACTCATCTCGTTGATTGTTATTATCATATTAATATACCATGACTAGGGTTTTTAGGCTTCTTTCTTATGCCAACTCCTAGATCTTACAATTTCGAAAAAACACTAAATAAAACTGCATTATTACTAATATGATCTGTAAATTGTCATGTATATTCTATTGTTCCATTGGAAGAATTCATCAAAACAAATATTAGATTATTATGGAAACCACTTATTGTGTATTGTATTACTTTATATCGTTGGATTTAATTGTTACTAATTTAATGCATGAAGTATTGAATAATCTAAAATTGAAATGAAAGAATCTAATAAAAAAACACACGATCAACACAATGAACACAAGATATACCCTAGGAAAACCAAATATGGGAGAAACCTAGCCAGAAGGTGAGGTCTATGCTCTCTTATTTTCTCCTCATTTATGAAGTGCAATACAGAGAAAGCGTGCTCAGTGTGGAGTTAGCATGGACTCTATGACCAATATAGATGATACAAGATCTTCTATTTCCTCTATTCTACTTCAATATCCCACTTTGACATGCTTTGCTCAAATACAAAACAATAAATAACGCAATAAGAATGGAACCCCTTCCTTTCCTAGAAACCCAATATTTAACATTTCTTGATAGTCATGTAAAGTTAGTGTTATGTTTTTTGCAAGCCTCAACTCCTAATTAGGGTCATAGTTTTCAACCCTCTAGAATATTTACACTTCATGATTATCTCCAGGTGTAAGTAATAGAGGTTGACATGACATCCATTCGGTGTCATGGTGGTCCACAAGATAGGTCATGAAAGGCATAAATTCCTCATACAAAATTCAATTGAGGTGATTTTTGCATTGTTCGAAAACTATTTATTTGTAGAATAACATCAAGAGGTTGATAACTTTATTTGCAAAGTTTTGACCTTAAAAAAATATTGTATAAGGCCTAAAAAAATATCCAAAAGGTTTTGGTGTCAATTCCTGCTAGCTCATTCAGTTAAGATGTGGGTCTTGTCAAGAGGGAAACCTGGGTGCTATCCCCTTGGGGTGAGTTAGTTAGGAGGAAACACCCAAAAATCCATCCATGTTAAGGGTGGGTGTAGTCAAGGCCAGGTGCAATCCCCGGGTGATTTTGATGACCTAGATGCCCCTGGGTTGTGATTTCTTAGCCAATGATTGAAATGCATCGTCCCTGAGTGACATGCATTTCTAACAAACAAACAAAAAAGATCCAAAATATTTTGGAACCCAAATAAACAAAGTGGGACATGCCCATAAAATGGGCTATATAAACCGATAGCTCCAATTATTCCACCTAGCAAGTACCAAACTAAAATAAAAATTATTTGATGATCCATTTTGGATCAAAGATGAAACGACATTTTTTTTCGGAAAATAACCCATCATATATTTATAAGTTGTACTATATTTGATTCAAGTGTGTTTAATGTGTTTAATTGTAGATATTTTTCATAATCAAACTCCTTAACTTATTATCTCATTTGCAAAATCTTAGCAAGTTTTAGTTTAAAAATATTAAAAAATCAATTGAATCATAATGCTTATTTTTAAACTTTTGACTAAATGCTCAAAATAGTTTTTAATGAAAAGATGAAAAGGATTTTTTCTTTTCCAATGAAAAAAATTTATATTTGTAGTATTCCTGAGATAATTGAAATCAAAATACACATAATCATGTATTTTGGATCTCAAATAGTTTTTAAATGTCTTCACTCTAGACTTTGGAAAAACTTTGTATTTGTAGTATTCCTGAGATAATTGAAATCAAAATACACATAATCATGTATTTTGGATCTCAAATAGTTTTTAAATGTCTTCACCTTAGACTTCTAGAGCATATTATATTATTCCTTTTGTATATTTGTCTCTTTATTGACGGGTCAGATCGACCACGTCAACAATGAGGGAAAAAACTCGTTTGTAGGTCCTAAGTTAGAACCGATCGCGTTTGGAATGGTGCCTTCAACTAGTTAAGTGCCCACTTGCAACATTGGTTTATACGTTTTATTTTTTATATATTTTTGTTTTTTTATGTGAAATATATTCTAAAACTATAAAATAAATGATAAATGTTTAAAACTATTGCAAACATGAGCAAACTTATAAACTAAAATAATAGACAGAATGGAAGATATCACTGCCAATGCTTAAAAATAATTTTTAATTAAGTGTCAACAGTGTATTGAAACGTTCAATACCAAGGAAAAAAATAAAAGTAAAAGAATTACCTTTATAATATTCACAAATTCAGATTATAATGACGAAGATGACAAGTTACATGTTTTAATACAGAACTTAGATAAACAAAAATAATTCCTATTATCTACAATTCAGTATCAAAACATATTCAATATTCAACGATTAACGATCATAATTGACATATATGTTTCTGTAACTTGAAAGCAAATAAATTGGAAAACTTGAATTATGCATCTATAAAAAGAAATAATGAAACAATTCTTAATAACATAATCATTAGGCATAACATTTACAACATCACCATGGAAATTTGAAGAAGAATCTGCATCTTTCCATTATCAAAATTGTGTCCATAAAATATGATTAAATCCCTCCTCCATTATGTCATGCATAATGTACAAAATTCAAAAAGTAAGAGTTTCCAACCACCACTAGCCCCATTTAAGCTTAAAAACATTTCCTTTATAACCCAAATCCAAAGGACAACTAAAATAATTGTTCAAATATAACTATATTTTCTTTAAGTAATTTATAAAATGAAACTTAAATAAATACAAAGGTAAGATTAACTATATGTACTTAATCTTTTATTTCTTTTCTTGTAAATTCTCTAACTGGGCATGCCAATCTTCGATTTTTTTAGAGAGGTCATCCTTAAATTTTTCAAATTAGACTTCGATAGCCAACACTTTTGGTTTAATTTCTTTGTCAAGGGCAAACCAAATAGCATATGTGAAGGCTTTAGTCCATGCTTCCAATTATGTTGGTTGATAGATATAATTAGTGAAAAGTTCTTGATTAACTTTTGTCATTTGGGTTATCATTTGCTCACCATTTGCTCAATGTTCTTTCTTTCTTGCTTAAGAATTGTAAGGAAAAATGCTATGGCTTATTGGGTTACAAAACTCAAAGTTGTGACAAGGATGCTTTGGCTTGGTATAACAACATAGAGGATGGTTTCTTAAGTTGTGACAAGGATGCTATGGCTTGGTATGACAACATAGAGAATGGTTTCTTAAAGATGAGATGAAGTGGTACAATGAAGCAAATAAATGATTACAAATGTATCTTGTATTGGGATAACCACAACTCCTCACCGTAGACATTAACATAAAAATATTCACATGCATGTTTTTTTACCATCATAGGAATCTATTTGATGTCTTCATCATGCATGGCTATGCATGGAAGTTCCACATGTGCCAATATGGTGGAACAAATAGCAGAGTGTTGAGTTTTTGCACCAGAAAAAAGATAATAGGTGAGATTCCAGTGTGGTGGTATGATTTTCACAACCTCATTTTCATCCTCTACGATGATGAAATTTTGTTGTTTTTACTGATGGTTGGAAGGAGGCAAATAAAACCATGGGGCCCTGGCATTATTGGAAATGGAATATTGCCAAAGGGGCAGCAACATTTGGGCCCTTACAGAGGAGGCAGTGGGATCAAAGAATTCTACTCAGTTACCTTAATTGGGTTGGAAATTTTGTTAAAATAAGTGATCAAAAGAATGACTATGATCAAAGTGGTGCAATAGAAACATGGTGGATAAATTTTCAGCACTCTGTGGTGCTTCTGCTTGAGGACAAATAGACTTGGGAGGGGAGGACTGTCATATCCCCACATTTTGAACATCATAAGTGTTGACCTTTCCTAGCACTAAGGAGGTCAAAAGATGCATTAAATAATATACCTAGGAGATTTTATTTAAATATTACTTAGGAGACATGTACTTGATATATTAATTATCATTAAATATTATAATGCAATTAATTATGTGGAAACTAATTTTCCATTAACAGGAAGGCCACTTGGGCAAGCCAACTTGCCAAGGAGGAAATAGAATCTATCATAGGATTGGAAAAAGCCAACAAAAGTTGACAGACACAAAAGAGGCAACTCTGGATAAGTTAGGACTCATTTTCCATTTGGAGACTCAGTCACAAAAGCAGGAAGTTCAGAAAAAACAATCATGAAGAAAAGTAAAAACTCTACAGCGCAGTTTCCAATCTGGAGCTCAGTGACGAAAACAAGCAGGCAGGAAAAATTGTCATAGGGAAAAGCAACAACTTTGGGCCAAGGAGGGAATGGTTTCCAAAGTGGATGAACCCGGATGATAGGGAAACATATTTCTTGTCTCATACATGCTAGTTTCCTCATGGAGGGTGAATTCATGGCTAGGGTTAGGCTTTTGGCAAGGGAAACTTTTTCAACAGGTGGTTGAATTCCCCAACAAGTCACCAGAGGTTTATAAAAAAGACAAAGTGAGCTCCATCAATAAGTTTGGATGTTTATTATTTGTGATGTTGATGAAACTAAAGATTCTTTGTTGAGTGTTGTGCCTCAGGTTCTTGGGAGATGCGCCCCAATGTAATGCAGGAGGTTCTTTGTTGAGTTTTGTGCCTTAGGCTCCTTGATGCAGGAGCATCGTGGCATGCCAGCAATGTGATGAGTTGGTCACATGTTGTGGCATATTTTGTAACCATTTTTTTGTTGATTCATAGTCTAAATAGCGGCGTAGGGAATCATTGCAAATCACGACTCCCTACGTGGAGATCAAACCACCGTTAGTTTATTTCAGACAAGGACGTTTCATCATGTGTCATAGTAGTGTTTATTTCAGTTGCGGGACCACTCAGTATAGGGTAGTAGTTTTAGTTTAAATAGACCATTTAGAGATGTAGGAGAGGTTTTGCTTTTCAGCATTTAGAATTTCAAGTTTGCAGAGAGAGGACAGACCCGTGTCTGATTCCTGTTTGTAAATATTTTGAAGAATCGGAAGGAGAGAGATCCAAGCCATGTGCATTTTCCTTTGTTGCTTAATAGAAGGATTGACCGTGTGTTTGTAGGGTTGTTAGCCTTTATGCATGTGCTTTGTTGAACTGTATATCTTGCAAAGCCGACTTCTGCGTTTTCATGAACATTTGTGTATTTTAGTGAAGGGTTGAATTTCACGCATCAATTTCTTGCTAAAATAGTTGAAGTAGAGAGTAGATGCATGCATAGGACTGTTAGGCTAAAGCATAGTGAAGATTGCAGGCTGGATTGATCAATCAATGCAACCCGCAGGTTTTCTGCCTTAACAAGTTTTTACAGAGAACGAACGGTGGATATTAAGGCTGCAGGTCAAGATCTGATGATCCTGAAGTATCCCACAACAACAGTTGTGAGGAAGTTAACAGATCCATAGAGATCTGAGAATCCCGCATCAAAAAGAAGATCGACGGTCATGGAGAAGGCCGCAAGGATGGGACGACTGAGAAAGTGGCGGAGGAAGATTTGTGGAGAGGAAGTTACAGGGGAGAAACTTTGGAAAGTTGGCACCCTGCATCCTGATTACGGGGAAGAAGTTGTGGAGAAGGAAGTTGCGGAGTGTGCCTTCAGGGTTTTTAGATCCCGCATCCCGCATGCGAAAACGCTGTTGTGGAAATATAGTTGCGGAAACGGAATTGCGGAGAGAAATTTGGACAATAGAGATCCTGCATCCTGCAGCCCGCTTGCGAAAAGGAAGCCATGGAGGTAAAGTGGCGGGAAGGCATTTTTAGAGAAAAATATGGCCACCAGGCTAAATTTGGCAGTCCTGCTAAGTGAGGGGGCCATTAGATCCTGGAAGTGTTGGTTAGAGTCGGTTGAGATCGATCGACCTGCACCAATTTTGGTATCAGAGCGAGGAAGTTGAGATTTTCTATTGATGAATTCCATAGCTGAGGTTGTGGGTAGAATTCTGAAGGACTAAGGAGAAGTGCGTGAAAGAGCGAAGAGTAGCCATAGGATCATTAAGAGAGAAAAGGAAGAGTGCTAAAGAGGTTCTAGATAGAGGACCAGCATTGCCAAAAGACCAACGGCCAAGAAGAGGCTTGGTGAGGTAAGTTGTAGCCGTGTGAAGGAGAGCTATTATTACAGAGGCTTAGAGTGGGAAGATGGCTGCACGCATTGGAAGAGTGAGAGGTTGTGACAGAGTTCAACCAGGAAGGAACGCGGAAGTTCTAGAAGAAATGAGGTAGTTAAGGTCACGTCTAGAATCCATGGAAACATACAGATGAAGAGACCCAAAATCAGGGGATATAAGTGAACCTGGTGATAAAGAGCAAAGAGAAGAAGCTACACCTATGCAGGAAACACCATATTTAATATATTTCAAATCTATTATGGGAACGACTTCAAGGCCGAGACCGAAGTTACCTACATATGATGGGAGTCTCATTGCAAAGCATCTCATTGACTGGATCAATGAGCTGGATAAGTACTTTGAGTACGATGAGGTAGAAGAAGATAAGAGAGTCAGATTGGTTGTGATGAGGTTGAAAGGGCATGCGTCCTTATGGTGGGATAGTGTGCAAGTAGAAAGATGGAGGAATAATAAGCCATTGATAAAAAGCTGGGATAGAATGGTAGCAAAGATAAGGGCTAAGTTCTTGCCCAAATATTACCAGTTAATTATGTATAGACATTGAGTACATAACCTTAGGTAGATATTGTTAACAGTGAGAGAATACACTAAGGAGTTATACAAAGTAAACCTAAGGGCTGGATATGCGGAAGAGTCGGTAGAAATGGCTGCTAGATATGTGAATGGTCTAAGGATGGATATCTAAGAAGAGATCAGCATGATTTCACCTAGAACAATGGAGGAGGCATATCGGTGTGCCTTAAGGGCAGAAGAGGGGAGTCCAATAACTCTAGCCAGCAAGAGCAGCATGGAAGAGGAGGTGATTCTAGTAGAATAGGACCTTACCAAGGAGGTATAGGTAGAGGACGAGGCAGAGAAGCTATCGTTAGATGCTACAAATGCAACCAGTTGGGGCATAAGTCATTTGAATGTCCAAGAAAAGAAGACGTAGGGCAGAGAGGAGCCTATGTAGATCAAAATGAATAGCAACAATAACAGTCGATGGTATAAGAAGTCTTGCCAGAGACAGGAGAATATTTGATGATGAAAAAGGTCTTGTTGAAACCTGAGAAGGAGCCAGCAGAGCCTTCTCAAAGGAAGTCATTGTTCAGGACTACATGTAAAGTCCAAGGGAAGTGCTGTAAGATGGTGATTGATAGTGGGAGTACTGACAATCTTGTTTCCACAGAGATGGTGGGAAATCTAAGGCTAAACAAGACCAAGCATTATGTTCCATACAAAGTATCTTGGTAACATAAAGGACATCAAATCCTGGTGAGTGAGCAGTGTGAAGTTGATTTTCAGATAGGTCCATATAAGGACAAGATTCTATGTGATGCTATGCCAATGGATGTTTGTCATATACTGTTAGGCAGATCGTGGCAATTCGACAATAAAGTAACTCATGATGGTAGGAGTAACCGTCATAGTTTTGAGCAAAATGGGATAACACATGTACTTAACCCTCTACAAGCAGGTAGTACAGCAGGACAGTCAGAACCTAAGGTTTTGATGTTGTAAGGAAAAGAGTATTTGCAATAGGTTGAGAAAGTAGAGTTGAACTATGTTGTGGTGTGCAAACCAAGAGTAGTAACTGTGAAGACTAATGTGACATATCTACCTGAGGAGATTCAAGAGATGCTGAGTGAGTATAGTGACATTGTGGTGGATGATTTACCCAATGAACTACCACCAAGGAGGAATATAAGTCATCAGATTGATTTTATTCCAAGATCCAGTTTACCAAACAAGGAAGCATACAGGTTGACACCTCAAGAGAATGAAGAATTGAGGAAGCAGGTCCAATGATTGTTGGACAAGGGATTGGTTCAGAAGAGTCTGAGTCCATGTGCGGTACCAGCAATACTGACACCAAAGAAGGATGGTGAGTGGAGGATGTGTACTAAATCCAAATCCATGGATGACATGATGGATTGCCTAAGTGGGGAAACATGCTTTTCAAAACTAGATTTGAAGAGTGGATATCATCAGATAAGGATCAGATAAGGAGATGAGTGGAAGACAACCTTCAAGACAAATGATGGGTTGTATGAGTGGTTGGTCATGCCATTTGGATTGTCCAATGCACCAAGTACCTTTATGAGGTTGATGAATGAAGTCTTGAGAGATTTCATAGGTAAGTTTGTGATAGTTTACCTTGATGACATTTTGGTTTTCAGCCAAACAGAAGAAGAGCATCTGAAGCATTTAAGGTATGTTTTGGAGATGCTACAATAGGAGAAGTTGTTGATAAATGTGAAGAAGTGTACCTTCATGAAGACAGATCTAGTATATTTGGGTTTTGTTATCTCAAAATATGGGTTGAAGATGGATCTAGAAAAGGTTCAAGCAATCATTGATTGGCCTTCACCTAGGAACAAATTTGACGTAAGGAGCTTTCATGGATTGGCAAGCTTCTATAGGAAATCTATAAATAATTTTAGTGGTATTTGTGCATCTATTGTTGAGACAATTAAGAACGATAAACAGGTATTTTAATGGATAGCAGAGGATGAAAGGAGATTTCAGTTTTTGAAGAAGAAGATCACTGAACATCCAGACAAGAGTACATGGATGAGTCCATTTCAAATTATGTATGGAATGCATCCAAGAGGAGTGTATGAACTTCATGACTTAAGTCAATTGGAGAAACTAAGTGTTGATGGAGAAGAGTTTGCAACAAGAATCAGTGAGTTATAGGAGCAAGTGAAAGAAAGATTACAGCAGAGTAACACCAGTTACAAGGCCCAAGTGGATTCCAGAAGGAGGGAAAAGAACTATGAAGTGGGAGATTTGGTTTTAGCATATCTGAAGAGAGACAGATTTCCTAAAGGGGAGTATAACAAGATGAAGATGAAGAAGATTAGACCCTATAGAATACTTCAAAAGTTTTCAGCGAATGCTTATGAGTTAGAGATGCCTACAGGAGTGGGTATTTCACCAATCTTTAATGTAGAAGATCTATATCCTTATGTATCAGGTGACATTGGAACCTTTACAGGAGGTGAAGATCCTACTGAAGACTTACAATGGGTAGCACAGATGCCTGTGACACAACCATTCGAAGTTGAGGCCATTCTGGACACTAGGGCATCAAAGAGTACAAGGAAGAAGGACTATCTGGAGTATTTGGTCAAGTGGAAGAAGCGACCAATAGAGGATTCTACTTGGATGAGCGCTGCAGAGTTGGAATCCAAGGGTTTCACTATAGCTGATCTTATGAACAGGGATTCATAATTATTCTACCTTGCGAGTCTGATGCAGGAGCATCGTGGCATGACAGCAATGTGATGATTTGGTCACATGATGTGGCATCTTTTGTAACCATTTTTGTGTTGATTCATAGTCTAAATAGCAGCGTAGGGAATCATTATGGATCGTGACTCCCTATGTGGAGATCAAACCGTCGTTAGTTTGTTTCAGACAGGGACGTTTCATCATACGTCATAGTAGTGTTTATTTCAGTTGCAGGACCACTTAGGATAGGGTAGAAGTTTTAGTTTAAATAGACCATTTAGATATGTAGGAGAGGTTCTACTCTACAGCATTTAGAATTTTGAGTTTGCGGAGAGAAGACAGACCTGTGTCTAATTCTTGTTTGTAACTATTTTGAAGAATCGGAAGGAGAGAGATCCAAGCCATGTGCATTTTCCTTTGTTGCTTAATATAAGGATTAGTCATGTGTTTGTAGGGTTGTTAGCCTGTATGCATGTACTGTGTTGAACTGTATATCTTGCTGAGCTAACTTCAGCATTTTCATGAACATTTTTGTATTTCAGTGAAGGGTTGAATTTCACCCATCAATTTCTTGCTTAAAAAGTTGAAGTAGAGAGTAGATGCATGCATAGGAGTCTTAGGATAAAGCATCAGGAATATTGGAGGCTGGACTGATCAATCGGTGCAACCTGCAGGTTTTCTACCTTAACAATTTTTTGCAGAGAATGAATGGTGGAGATTGAGGCCGCAGGACAATATCTGACGATCCTGAAGTATCCCGCAACAACAGTTGTGAGGAAGTTAAAAGATCCGCAGAGATCTAAGAAGCCCGCATCAAAAATAATATCGACGGTCGTGGAGAAGGCCGCAAGGATCAAACGACTAAGAAAGTTGTGGAGGAATATTTGTGGAGAGGAAGTTGCGGCGGAGCAACTTTGGAAAGTTGGCATCCCACAATCCGATTGTGGGGAAGAAGTTGCGGAGTGCGCCTTCAAGGTTTTGAGATCCTGCATCCTGCATGCAGAAACTCTGTTGTGGAAATAGAGTTGTGGAAACAGAATTGCGGAGAGAAATTTGGACAATAGAGATCCTACATCTCACAGCCCTCCTGCGAAAAGGAAGCTGCAGAGGTAAAGTTGCGGGAAGGCAGTTTTAGAGCAGAATTTGGCCACCAGGATAAATTTGGCAGCCCTACTAAGTGTAGCAGCCATTATATCCTATAATTTCTAGTTAGAGTCGGTTGAGATTGACCGACCTGCACCATTCCCTCTCTCCTCTTCCCCTCTTCTCCCCTTCTCATTGTAGGTTATACTAGAGCTATGGAGCAGCCTCTCTGAGTTGATTCAGGATTTTTTAGCAGCCTCCATCAATCCATGAATTTATATCAGGTGTCATTAGCAGTTCCATGAGTTTCCAGTATCTAAGGGTTCAAACCCCCATGCCCTTCCTTCAATATTAGCTTTAAAACACACTGTAATGATGTACAATGTTGAAGAGAGTGTTATAGTTCATTTATGAGAGTGATTTTGAGTTTATTGGCTGTAATATTATCTCGTAATAATTCTCTACAATTTTTATTTCAATGTAATTCGAAATGGCTAAGATTTACTCATTTTAAGTCAACCTAGTCTAGATTTGCATTGGAAAGTGGTTAGTTTTGCTGTAAATTTCATATTTCGACTTATATGATTCCAAATAGCTCCATTATTTTTCTTATGAGTCATTAAAATACATATCTAAGTATCCCAATTCCAAAATAGAGAATTTGAATCACCCTTACCTTGTTTGGAAAGGCATGAAGATAGAGCTAGTGAGCTGCCCAACAAGGTAGTCTCACCTTTACAACTTCTAGAATCATTTCCTTTGAATATGATATGTTATAAAACTTTATGAAACTATTATTTATGTCTCATAACCTTATAACAGAACCTTATTCAATTTATACAAGCCTCTGGTTATTGGATTTGATAAAGTCTTCCTAGTTTCATGGTTGGGTGACCCAAAAGCATGGGAGTAAGTTTCAGTGGATGATGATTATGAAACCTAAATGGTACCTGATATAAGTGTGTTATGGAATCTAATTTTTCAGTCCTAAAATTTTCCTTGATTTCTCTCCACAACCTGTTTCCCTGTTTGCAAAAGTATCATCCAATTTCCCATCTTTGCCTAGTCTCAAGAGCTCTCTAATTGAATGCAAATTTTCAAGCAATATTTTGTATAAAAATTAAATCAGAAATAATATTATGATATGATTACATATCAGGAACCTTACATTAATATCAGAGCTCTGACTTCATTTACTAAAGAATCCCTTTCAGTTTGACTCCTTCCATTCAAAACTAGTAATTTCCTAGCACCTAGTTTGACAACTTTATGCATCAAGTATTTGTCTGGAATTAGTATCTCTAAGATATAATTCGGGGATATTACACTAAAACCTTATCACACGTTCCTCCTCTAACAACCTCTGTTATAAACAAAGAAGTGGGAATTTTTTTGGACAGGTTCCTCAAAAACCTTTGCTAGAAGGTGTTTTCCTTGTAGTGGGTACATAGAATCTTTTATTCTACATATAAGCTACTCACTCCTTGAGTCCATATCTAGAATGTTATTATTTTTGGCATCCTTCTTGTGGTTCTTTGAATTCATTTTAGGATGTATATTCCAATACTCATCTTCAGTTTGACCATCGATTTTATAAAGGATACAATGGCTGTTCATATCCTTGCATTGATGTGTAATGCTTGTTGTCTTCTTGTCCTTTCCTTTTCACTTCTTGTTTCCCTCCTTGGAATCATATTGGTTCTCTTTTTACTTTGAACCCATTAGGAGGTGAAGCCAATATGCATATCTCCAATAATTTCCTAAAGAGAGGGTGTGTGGTAATGGAGCCCCTAAGGCAGAAATATCTAGAACCTTCAAGTGTATTTTGCTTCCTTCATCAACCCTCTTATTTGTTGTATAAAAGAGAACGACCCTTGCAATTTTTGTACATTAAAGCATTACAAGTTATTTATCGAATAATAATAAAATAAGAAGTTGTCATTTCCTCATGGTTTTACCTACTCATAGTAGGGATTCCACATAAATCTCATGTTTATTATTATTGTTGTTTTCTTTTCAATTATAATTTTTCTAATAGAAACATTGGTTGTCTTTTTATATTTACCCAAATTCTCCACATGATGTAATTGCATAGAGACCTCATTAACTATCCTAAGTTTGAAGAGGCTCACTTTCCTCCTTGAATGATTGTGTAGACCTCTAAGAGACTTAAGGAGTACATCTAAGATGTTGGGAGATATACCCAACAAAATGGCCCTTTTTATAAACTCAATGGTTTACTCTTGAACAATCTAAATTAATGATGGTTTTAAACACCTTCCACTTAGTTATTGGTGCATCATCTTCCATCCGAACTTGTCTATGTGTGAATTTCTCGCCAAGTTTGGGAACGGTCGTCTAACTCTAATAATAAAAATGAAAATTTTTCTCTCTTATTCTATATTATGGAAACTAAAATAAACTTCTAATTGTTGCAACCATTGATTCAACTTAAAAAAAACAATCTCACCTTGGTAGAGTTTGATGTCAACTTTAACTTCCACTTTAAACATATATTGGGAAGGAGTGATGGCACTAGAACTTGGTCTCTCTTTCTCGGGATCCTTTTCTAGCTCCTTTTTTGGGGGCTCTTCATTGTCTCTATATTTCTCGTTTGATGTAGCTTATGAGTTAGAGATATCAAACTCCCTAAAAGTTCCAAACTTGTTCTCTAGATCTACCATGGGAATGACCACGTCGTGGGAGATCTCAATAAATTATAATTTTAGCTTCGAAAATATATCCTCTCACTCATCTCGTTGATTGTTATTATCATATTAATATACCATGACTAGGGTTTTTAGGCTTCTTTCTTATTCCAACTCCTAGATCTTACAACTTTGAAAAAACACTAAATAAAACTGCATTATTACCAATATGATCTGTAAATTGTCATGTATATTCTATTGTTCCATTGGAAGAATTCATCAAAACAAATATTAGATTATTATGAAAACCACTTACTGTGTATTGTATTACTTTATATCATTGGATTTAATTGTTACTAATTTAATGCATGAAGTATTGAATAATCTAAAATTGAAATGAAAGAATCTAATAAAATAACACACCATCAACACAATGAACTCAAGATATACCCTAGGAAAACCAAATATGGGAGAAACCTAGCTAGAAGGGGAGGTCTATGCTCTCTTATTTTCTCCTCATTTATGAAGTGCAATACAAAGAAAGCGTGCTCAGTGTGGAGTTAGCATGGACTCTATGACCAATATAGATGATACAAGATCTTCTATTTCCTCTATTCTACTTCAATATCCCACTTTGACATGCTTTGCTCAAATACAAAACAATAAATAACACAATAAGAATGGAACCCCTTCCTTTCGTAGAAACCCAATATTTAACATTTCTTGATAGTCATGTAAAGTTAGTGTTATATTTTTTGCAAGCCTCAACTCCTAATTAGGGTCATAGTTTTCAACCCTCTAGAATATTTACACTTCATGATTATCTCCAGGTGTAAGTAATAGAGGTTGGCATGACATCCATTCGGTGTCATGGTGGTCCACAAGATAGGTCATGAAAGGCATAAATTCCTCATACCAAATTCAATTGAGGTGATTTTTGCATTGTTCGAAAATTATTTATTTGTAGAATAACATCAAGAGGTTGAGAACTTTATTTGCAAAGTTTTGACCTTAAAAAAATATTGTTTAAGGCCTGAAATAATATCCTAAAGGTTTTGGTGTCAATTCCTGCTAGCTCATTCAGTTAAGATGTGGGTCTTGTCAAGAGGGAAACCTAGGCGCTATCCCCTTGGGGTGAGTTAGTTGGGAGGAAACACCCAAAAATCCATCCATGTTAAGGGTGGGTGTAGTCGAGGCCAGGTGCAATCCTCGGGTGATTTTGATGACTTAGATGCCCCTGGGTTGTGGTTTCTTAGTCAATGATTGAAATGCATCGTCCATGAGTGACATGCATTTCTAACAAACAAACAAAAAAGATCCAAAATATTTTGAAGCCCAAATAAACAAAGTGGGACATGCCCATAAAATGGGCTATATAAACCGATAGCTCCAATTATTCCACCTAGCAAGTACCAAACTAAAATAAAAATTATTTGATGATCCATTTTGGATCAAAGATGAAACGACATTTTTTTTCGGAAAATAACCCATCATATATTTATAAGTTGTACTATATTTGATTCAAGTGTGTTTAATGTGTTTAATTGTAGATCTTTTTTCATAATCAAACTCCTTAACTTATTATCTCATTTGCAAAATCTTAGCAAGTTTTATTTTAGAAATATTAAAAAATCAATTGAATCATAATGCTTATTTTTTAACTTTTGACTAAATGCTCAAAATAGTTTTTAATGAAAAGATGAAAAGGAGTTTTTCTTTTCCAATGAAAAAAAATTGTATTTGTAGTATTCCTGAGATAATTGAAATCAAAATACACATAATCATGTATTTTGGATCTCAAATAGTTTTTAAATGTCTTCACTCTAGACTTTGGAAAAACTTTGTATTTGTAGTATTCCTGAGATAATTGAAATCAAAATACACATAATCATGTATTTTGGATCTCAAATAGTTTTTAAATGTCTTCACCTTAGACTTCTAGAGCATATTATATTATTCCTTTTGTATATTTGTATCTCTTTATTGACGGGTCGGATCGACCACGTCAACAATGAGGGAAAAAACTCGTTTGTAGGTCCTAGGTTAGAACCGATCGCGTTTGGAATGGTGCCTTCAACTAGTTAAGTGCCCACTTGCAACATTGGTTTATACATTTTATTTTTTATATATTTTTGTGTTTTTATGTGAAATATATTCTAAAACTATAAAATAAATGATAAATGTTTAAAACTATTGCAAACAGGAGCAAACTTATAAACTAAAATAATAGATAGAATGGAAGATATCACTGCCAATGCTTAAAAAATAATTTTTAATTAAGTGTCAACAATGTATTGAAACGTTCAATACCAAGGAAAAAAATAAAAGTAAAAGAATTACCTTTATAATATTCACAAATTCAGATTATAATGAGGAAGATGACAAGTTACATGTTTTAATACAGAACTTAGATAAACAAAAATAATTCCTATTATCTACAATTCAGTATCAAAACATATTCAATATTCAATGATTAACAATCATAATTGACATATATGTTTCTGTAACTTGAAAGCAAATAAATTGGAAAACTTGAATTATGCATCTATGAAAAGAAATAATGAAGCAATTCTTAATAACATAATCATGAGGCATAACATTTACAACATCACCATGGAAATTTGAAGAAGAATCTGCATCTTTCCATTATAAAAATTGTGTCCATAAAATATGATTAAATCCCTACTCCATTATGTCATACACAATGTACAAAATTCAAAAAGTAAGAGTTTCCAACCACCACTAGCCCCATTTAAGCTTAAAAACATTTCCTTTATAACCCAAATCCAAAGGACAACTAAAATAACTAAATAATTGTTCAAATATAACTATATTTTCTCTAAGTAATTTATAAAATAAAACTTAAATAAATACAAAGGTAAGATTAACTATATGTACTTAATCTTTTATTTCTTGTAAATTCTCCAACTGGGCATGCCAATCTTCGATTTTCTTAGAGAGGTCATCCTTAAATTTTTCAAATTGGACTTCGATAGCCAACACATTTGGTTTAATTTCTTTGTCAAGGGCAAACCAAATAGCATATGTGAAGGCTTTAGTCCATGCTTCCAATTATGTTGGTTGATAGATATAATTAGTGAAAAGTTCTTGATTAACTTTTGTCATTTGGGTTATCATTTGCTCACCATTTGCTCATTGTTCTCTCTTTCTTGCTTAAGAATTGTAAGGAAAAAGCTATGGCTTATTGGGTTACCAAACTCAAAGTTGTGACAAGGATGCTCTGGCTTGGTATGACAACATAGAGGATGGTTTCTTAAGTTGTGACAAGGATGCTATGGCTTGGTATGACAACATAGAGAATGGTTTCTTAAAGATGAGATGAAGTGGTACAATGAAGCAAATAAATGATTACAAATGTATCTTGTATTGGGATAACCACAACTCCTCACCGTAGACATTAACATAAAAATATTCACATGCATGTTTTTTTAAATTAACGAGCATTAACATTATCATGATGCTTTCCATTTATTTCTGAATCCAAACTTCACATGATCTATTAATTGTGATTAATCACAAAGGTGGTCGAGATCTCCAATCAGATTTTCCAGCGACCTTTTTTAGTATTACCAACAAAAATATTGTACACATTTAAAATAAAATCATGAGAGGATCTTTGGAACAAGTGACCATTTAATGCCATAAAATAATGGTGCCTTAAAATAATGTGTTTTCAAGAAGCCCCACTTTCAAGGGTTTGTGGTTCTTGATTCTGAAATAGAATGCCGTGAGGATAACCTCGCATCCAAAGGTACATAGTGCATAAACGGTGTTGCGCTGTTAATTTTTTTTCAGGGAAAACTTTTAAAACCTTAGAGATGCACTTGGTTTGGGAAAATTAGAGTATGGAGGTCCCATGAATTTTTCTTCTTAAGGCATAAATTTGCATGGGGAGTTGTTATAGGAACAATAAAATAGTGATATGTTTGGTGAACTAGTTATATCTGTTTTTTTAGCTTTAAGAAGTAGAAGAATGTGTCAAGGGAATAACCAATGGTTTTAAGAGATTAAATTTTTCATCCTGCACAATATGACCCATAACTTAAAATTCTTCGTTTACTGAACATGAATCATTATAGTGTTTCTAAGAGGTTACCTTCCAATCATTCTCTATAATCCAATAAATGGAGCTTATTTTTTCTTTAGCTTTCTCCCACATGTTTTCTCCTGAGCTACAACACTTTTAGTGGAGATATGCACTAAGACAATGTTGTTATGTATTCCTCACTTCTTGCACCACAGGCGTTGCTCTGATGCCAACATGCATCCATAGCATCGACAGAGGTACTCCTATTCAACCCATTTTAACTTAATTCTCTTTTCCCAAAATATTTCTTATTGACAGAAGCATGGCTTTGCTGCTAGTAGGCGTCCATAGCCTCAACAAAGGTACCTTTTGCACCCATTTTACTTGACTACTCTTTACATGATACCATATTGCTTCGGGTGGGGATGGAGGAGTTGCTATGAATCCCCTTAGAGGCACAGTGTGTCAATGTGATTCTTCATTTGTTACTGTATAAGAGTGTGTGTGTGTCTGTGTGTGTATCATATACATATTCAGTAATTTTATTAGTTCCATTTGGGGATCGGATACAAAATGCTCTCAAAGGCATAGGATGGTGCTTTTGAGTGATATTAGATTTGCAAGCATAGTCATAGCCAATTTTCCCTTAGTGTGTGTTTTGGAACGACATAGTGAAATAGGATTTAAATAGTGTGATGTGGGTGTAGCTAGCAGAGAATGATTGGAAGACACCTAAAGTCTAACATGTATATGGTCCATTTTGTGCACAAAAGTAGTTCTTATCAATATTGCTCCACTTGTGAGGATTAGTTTTTATTTTCCCCCAAGAATCATCTTTGTCTCCTTTAAGAATCCTACTAACTCGCTCTAATGTTTTAGAGACTTTTCCCATTTTAGTTGAGCCATAAATTTCTTCAACATGTTTGATTTGTAGGATGGATAATTCCAAGAAGATTTTTTTTTTGAATTTGCAATATGGTACAATGTGCTTCTTTGTGGAGAAGTTTAAAAAAGTAATATTAAAAATATATATACCTATTGCAGGTCGGTCCTCTATGTTCCCTTGAATATATTTTATATGGGAGGTGTTATTTCCTAGTTTCTCCTCAATTTGGAATGGACCTAACCAAAGTGGTTGGAATGTTTTCCTTTGACTTTGTGTGCTTTATCCCATTTTAAGATTAAATATCATATGTGGAAGTCTCTATCACGAGAAGCATGTTTATCAAACCATATTTTAACTATCTGTTGATGTTGTCTAAATTTGCATTTGGCTTTTTCCTTTCTTCTTCCATTTTAATTAGCCTTATTAATTCTTTTCTGCATTAGAGGGCACTCTGTTTCTTGTACATACTATGTTAGTTGGAGGGATTGAAATAAAACATTAGGTGGAAAAATAGATTCCTTCCCATAGACGAGCAAAAATGGGGAATTCCCTAGGGCATCCATGGGGTTCACCTAGTCTACACATAAAGCATTTGGGAGGGAATTATGCCAATTTTTTTTATGATCACTAACAATTTTCTTGAGGATACAAATTAAGTTTTGTTCATAGATTCATCTAACTCGTTCCGTTGAGGATAATAATTCACATCATATTTATTATTGATTCCCTTATCTAATGAAGACACTGTTAATTTTAGAGATTAAAAATATGTTTCTTATAAAAAACCAACGAATTGGGAATACCAAATCTAGTAATGATATTACTTTATAGGAACTAAATCATGTGGTTTTTGTTGATATTATTGATAGGTATGGATTCCATCCAATGCATGAAGTCGTATGTTGTATTTAGAATATATTTATGTTGTTAAGAAGAGTGTGGATTGATCTCCCCAACAATATCCAATCCTCATTGTTGGAATGGACTGTCTATTGTAATAGGTTGTAGAGGAAAAATTGGTTGCTTCTCTCTACTTGTTGACTTTTGGCAAACCTTAATTTTTTGTGCATAGGAATGAGCATATTTAAAAACTATGGGACGATAATAACCCACTTTGAGTATCTTATGGGTCATGGTGTCCCCACTGAAATGGCCTCTGATTGGTCCATCATGTAATTTTGTAAGTACTTTATTCACTTCTCATCTCTCCATGCATCTCAATAATACATCCTTGTAGTTTCATTTGAATAATATGTCATTGATTAATTGGTACTATGTAGACCTTGACCTAAGAACTCCTGATTTATGAGGTTCCAAATACTCAAGCGAATTTTCCATTATTGATCAAGAGAATACTTCGGTTCATAATACCAAGATTTGGTAGGTGCATGAACAAACAAGACTTATTTCTCAAGCATGGCTACTTCTCCATCCCCTCAGTCTTCACGGTCCACATCTTATGCATCAATAGCTAGTTTTCATAACCCTACCTTTTAACTATCTTTGTGGGTTTGGATTTTAAATCATAATCCTAGAGAGTAGTAATCCAATGAGGTGTTTTCTCACAAAGATCTTTTTGAACCAACAAGTTCCACATTACGAGGTATGAGACTATAACCTTTGTTCAAGATTTAAGCAAACATGGAAAAAAATTCTTGGTCGCTTAAAAAAAACATAATCTTGCTTATCCATTTTGTGGGAATATTATAAACCCACTTCATACTTAGGATAACAATATTTAATCATTTTTTATTAAATATCTACCTAGTAGCCTAGATAGTTGGCATCCACTTCCACCACTTGGTAACACTTTCCATATATACCACAAGAGCTCCTTTATCTTGATTCTAGTTAGATCTTGCCCTCTTTATTGACTTCCATAATTAGTAACTGCGCCTTTCTTCATATTTTGTACTTATACTGCTTTTATCCCGCTATTTTGTGGATAAGGTAAAGCTAGTCAACCAGGAAACTGCTATATTTTGTTGCCAACCCATCCTCCATTATTTTATCTTTGTATTCAATGGTTAGCATCTTTTTCCACCACTCATGACAACTCACTCATGGTTCATTCAATTCGTGAGGTCCTTGATATATTTGGAAAGTGCTTTAGCCACCTATGGGGTTTGTCATATTTGGTAAGTCTGCTTTATGAGCTAGCATGAGTTGTATCCTAAGTAGCTCGAATTTACCTATGAAGGATGTATTATTTATGTACAGTAAGTTGATCAATAATACATGGAAATATATTGGATCATTCTTACTTCTCTTGTATCAAGTCCTACTATTCATCTCTCTACTTTCCTTGTGCATTCTTGTGAGAATTATCTTTGTAGCAAGATATAACTCCCGTGCTTCTTCTTTGCATCAAGGTTCTATTTTGACATGGTATCAGATCTGCAATTTCTACACATTTTAGGGTACTTCAATTTTTTTCCTTGAAAAATTGAAATCACTAAAGCAATGGGTCCTTCATTTTGTTCTTGATATTTTTGGGTAAGCATAGCCGCATAGGAATTCTTGCATGCAAAGGTGTATAGTGTGAAATCCTTCGAGAAATATATTCTAGCCAATGTAGGTGCTTCAAAAGTTGCTTTCTTGATTTGCGCAAATTATTATTATTCCTCGATACCTCATTAAAGTTTGCATCTTTTTTAATAATATCCTACATAGGCTTGACCATTTCGAAGAAATTGGGAATGAATTTATGCACGAAGTTTATCTTCCCTAGGAAAGATTGCATATATTTATTATTGTGAGGAGGAATAATTTGAGAGATGGCCTCAGTTATTTAGGTTTGATTATCATTCCGGACTCAGATACAATAAATCCTAGTCGCTTACCTTCGTCAACAATAGAGGCTAAGTCCTATGGGTTTTAAAGAAATCCAAAACTAATGACAATGATCAAACATAGATCTTAGGGTAGTGACATGATTCTACCAGGAGCAGAAGATAGTTACATATTCTAATTAAAATACTACCAATTTGTTTATTAATACCCAAAAATCTATATCCATATCTCTTTGAAATGTAGCCTCATCATTAATTAGTGTAAATGACATATTTTTGTAAGTGTAAGTTCCCCATTTCGTTATGAATACAATATTCCATTGATCTTCAAGAGAGACCAGGACTTGGTTATACCCTAAGAAACTGTCAAGTAAAGAAAACATTTCAGATCTGGAAACAACTTGTAAGATTTTTCCCATAAAGTCACTTCATAGTTATCCTTTTGGGAGCCTCCCTTCAGATTCTAGAAGTCAATGCATAATCTTATGTCTATGTTTTTATTCCTAACTAGTACCAAATTAGCTACCCACACAGTATGTCAAAATGGAAATATGATTCTTGGAGCTAATACTTTATCCATTTCTTTTTTAACCAGAGGCTTGAGAGTGGGATGCATCTTGCACAATTTCTGCTAAAACAATTTTGCATTTGGTTGTAGAGGAATGACATGCTGCATAATTTTTGGGTAAAAGGTCTTTAGAACATCATATGTCCAGGAAAACACATCCTTGTATTCCTTGAACATGTGTATCATGGCATTCCTTTCTTATGAGGAACAATTGATTCTGATATTAACATTCTCATTAGTAGTGATGTTCATGACCTCAACTTCATGGAACAACTATTAATCTTACAATTTGTTTGTCTCTTGAATTTATCCTGAAGGCTGTATTAATTTTTCATGATGATGTTTAATTTTTTTATCTATTTCTTCAAGGGTTATTGGATTCTTGAGAGATGCATTGTGTTGTTATTCATAAACAGTGGGGTCCCTGAATGTGTCCTGGAGGGTGAGGAAATTGATTATCTATTGGTCATTTTCAAACATCGCCTAGTTGGTCACCTTTTATAGTGTATAAGGTATGAAAATAAGTTCAACGGAAAATGTGTTAGCAATAATTCCTTCTGATGGGATTAATCTAGAAGTTACTTTAGCAAGCATATTTGCATCAGAATTACAATTTTTGGTAATGGAATCAATATTAAAAGTGGTAAAATAATCAATCAAATTCGATACCTTAAGCTGGTAAATTTTCAGGTGATGAGAGACATAGTGAAGAGAATTTAAACTTGTTTAATAATAATCTATGAATCACTAAACACTTTTAAAAAAATGACATTTGAATCAGTCACCTTCTTCAATCCTTGAATTAATGCTTCATACTCTGCATTGTTGTTAGTACATTCAAATTTAAGTTGGAAATAAATCAAGGTTTTGTCTTCATGAGGGTTAGTCAATATACAGCTAGCTCTTCCACCTTCCTTGGGCTTGTATCCGTCGATGAATGATGTCCAAAATTTCGAATTTAAATATTCATGTTCATCTTTAAAGGCTAGTTTGTGTAGATTGACAGGGTGAGTACAATGAAGGAGTTCAAACTGTTATTTTGTTTCTGCTAGGTTTGAAATTTTGGTTGTGAGCTTCCCAAAGAATGTATCGAATGACTAGTTCCCCATGCTATTGAACTTAATCAGCTCATTTGGTGATCCTATGTCTATTATGGTGTCTTTCATATACATTTCTCATTCAACCCTAATTTGATTCTCATTTCCATTGTATGGTAACCATAAATGGGACCAATCGGTTGAGAAATACTCATTTAATTTCTTCGACCAGTATCTACTCAAAAGTAATCCATAGGCTTTATAAATATCCACTACAATGATATCAATGATCTGATGGATACTAGGATCAACATATAATCTTATAAGAACACTCTTGAGTTCACCATATAATTTAATTGTGGATCGATCTAACTAAACAATCTGTGTTCCACATATTTTAGGTTATGCATTAAATTTTTGGCACACAAATTATGGCATAACATTTGATGATGCACCCTAATCAACCTTGCAATTATGAACATTTATATTGAAAATCTCAAAAGTTAAGAGAAAATTAGTGTTAGAGGAATATCTTTGACCAATCAAAGCATCATTAATACTAGATGACTTCTTCATATTTTCCTTCTTTGAATTAAGTTTTTAATAGGCTCAATAAATTATTCTATAGTGACCACTTTACCTTATTTCTCATATGATTTTTTGGGAGCACTAATTCGATCTTGTTGACTCAGTGGGATCTTGAGCACTTCATACAACAAGAGACTTATTTTAGCTATTTTAAGATCTAATACATCATAGTCTAGTTGCAATAAGGGTTTGATCATGACAGGGTTAGATTTGGTTACTTGGGAGATTTTACTTATTGGAACATAAGTTGAAGGGGTTTCTTTATTAGTAATGGGGCCCTTATTCCATGTATGGAAAGTGTGAACTTCTTGTATTTCCTTTTCCACTTCCTCTTTTCTTGTAGGAGAGTAATCCCACAAAACATTAATTTGATGTTTAGGATTCTCTATGTCAACTAAATCTTCTTCCCCAAACTCTTCCTGAGGTTCTTTCTTTCCCTTATCCCAATGACATGACTGCCTCTCGGCACTAATGATGTTCAACATATTTAGAACAATATATATAACAACCATCCATTATGTAGGAGGGGTTCCTCTGTTATCAAGAGGAGAATAATTTCTGAAGGGAGTTGTATAATATTTCCTAGGAGGTTCCCTTTCACCAAGTGTCTTCTTGAGTTCAATGAATTCGTTGGAATTTGTTTCATTATTTTTTGCAGACTCTCCATGTCCTTAGGTTCTATTTATTTGGGTATCGCGTTGTTTTCACCCTAGGAATTCTTTTTCTTGAATTCATTTGGATCAAAGGCTTCATATAAACATGTGTTACCTTTAAGGATCATTATAACATGCTCAACTTTAATAGACACCTTAATGTTCTCATCCAGAGTCTTGTTTTTATCTCTTTTAATGAACATGGTTATGGGGCTTGGTGATGCAATAGATAAAAATTCAATTGATGTGTCATTTGTTGATTTAGATGTATCTAGGATTTTATTCAACACGTTCAAGAAACTCTTATCGAAGTCTTTAACTTTTTCCTTGGGTTCCATCTTCATTATTGACAGCTCAAGGACCAAGTCGGTGAGGATTTTATCTTTTCCAAACTTATCCAAGAATACATTTTAGAGCTCATCCCATTTTGTGATGGATTTCCTCCTTAGAGATTTAGTGAAATTAGGTTATGGATCGACCTATGAAGGTATATGAGAATATCCTACAAATGACACCTTCATGATCCATTCAAAAGATTAATTTCCATTAATATTTTAGTAATATGATCTTCTGTGGAGTCTTTTTTATCTTGATTGAATTCAGGTAGAGATTTTTTAGGATGCTTTAAGAAAGTATGAACATCCCTCGACATGACTATAGTGTCTTTTAACTTCCATAAGGGGTTAATATCAGCATTAACACCAACCATGTGTCCTCTTGAGTTGTATTGATAATGTTTTTTGTCTAAAGAAAAAATTTCAACACTAGGATGTGGAGTTTCAAATGGGAAAACAAGAGGACTGGGAGGATCTCCACGGCTTTCTTGAGATAGAATGCTTTTTGAGATAAAATTTTCTAGTTGTGTTGAGCTTTGATAATTTTTTGCAATGGTTGAGATGTTGAAAAAAAATGTCATTTTAGGCTTTTTGGTTTTGTCTATGAATGGGGTAGACAACTGGGGAGAGTCCTAGTTCCCTTCCTAAATCCCTAGTGACCACCTGAGAGGGTTGAAGCAATTAAGGGATAACATGTGATCCATTTAACGACATGGAGTGATCAGGAGTTACTCATTGGGATCTCCCTCACTTCTTAAGATATTGCAATGGGGTAAGAACCAGTGTGACTCAAGGGTTAAACTTCGATTCAAGATTGACTTCACTGAATCAGTGAGCCACATGGTGTTCTACTATGGATTAGACAAATGGTCTTGTGAAGGGTTGTTCTAATTAGAATTATCTATTCATCGTTACGTCCCTCCTTCTAGCGCCATTTTTTATGGGTCATGTCGACCATGTCAATAATGAGGGGAAATACCTACTTGCATTTCCCAAGTTAGACCCGATTGTGTTTGAAATGGTGGCTCCGACTATTTAAGGGCCCAATTGCCACATTGGTTTATAAGTTTTTTTCTTTATATTTTTTTTTCTTTTATGTGAAATATATTATAAAACTATAAAATAAATTATAAATGGATAAAACTATACCAAACGGGAGAAAACTTATAAACTAAAAGGATGCATATAAGGGAAGATATCATTGTCAATGCTTAGAAAATAATTCTTAAGTTTCAACAGTGAATTAAAACATTAAACACCAAGAAATACATAAAAGTATATGAATTACCTTTATAATAGTCACAAATATTGTCCATACATTTAGGTTATAATGAGGACGATGGCTATTTATAGGTTTTATCAACACAAACCACAGATCAATAGAAATAATTCCTATTATCTATAGTTTAGTATCAAAACATATTCAATATTCAACAATTAACTGTCATAATCAACATATATGTTTCTATAACTTGAAAGCAAATCAATTGGAAAACTTGAATGATGCATCTATGAAAATAAATAACTTAGAAACAATTCTTAATAACATAATAATTTAGCATAACATTCACAACATCACCAGGGAAATCTAAAGAAGAGTTCACATCTTTCATTATCAAAATTGTGTCTAGAAAAAATTATTGGACCGCCTAGTCCATCCTTTCATATAATAATGTGCAGAATTCAAAAAGTAAGGGTTTCCAACCAACACCACCACCCCTTTTGGATTCAGAAAACATTTCCCTTATAGCCCAAATCCAGGGACAACTAAAATAATTTTCCAAATATAACTATATCTTCCTCGAGAAATTTACAACATTAAAACTTAAATAAATACAAAGGAAATATTAAATAAATGAACTTAATCGTTTATTTATTGGAAATATTTCCACTGGCGTGCCAATATTTGATCTTCTCAGAGAGCTCATCCTATGGTTTTTCAAATTGAACATCGACACCCAAGACTTTTGGTTCAATTTCTTTGTCAAGAGAAGACTGGATAGCATTTACGAGGGTTTTAGACCAGGCTTCCAATTTTTGTTGGTTGATAGATATAATTAGTGAAAAGTTCTTGACTAACTTTTGTTAGTTGGGATATCATTTGAAAGGTTTGGTTAACGCTTACTAGGGATATCTTAGTATATGTATTTGAGATGATGCTCCTTGATATCCCAATTCACACCCAAACCTTTTCAAAAAAATATGTTTGTTGCACCTTGCCAGTTTATGGTCTTTTTACAAGGCATGCTAATAAGATGCTTGCTAAACTTGTCAACTATTACAACACATGGTCATGTATATTCCTTGTTCTTTGTAAACCACCCATGAAACCTATGGATATGCTCTCCCATGTGTATGAGGTCCATGTAAATGATTCCATAAACATTTCTCTATTTCATTCGGCTTGATAGTATAACAAAGTACCATGCATCATTTAATAAATAGAGCTACATCTTCTTTCATTCTAGGTCAATAAACATACCTTTGTAAGTTGGCAATTGTCCTCTCAACACCAAAATTCTTCACAAACTTCAAGGTGTGAGCCTCTTTTATAAGTTCCAATAAGAGTTCCCAAAGTTGTGATCTTGGATGTAGATATACTTGAAACAATGTGTGCTAATTTATTAGTGTTTCTCTTCTTATATTTGATTATTATATAAAATTGTTGTAAATACCATCCACTTGAAGTGTCTAGTTTTATTAAAATTAATTTGGGCCTACAAAGACTCCTATGGATTATGGTCTCCTTTCCCATTAGATAGCGCTTCAATTTATTAACAAGTTAAAACATATCATAAACTTATGTAATTAAGTACCATGATGTCCAACAAAGCTCCTAAATTTAGTGACATTAGTAGTAGTAGACCACTTGAGAATGGCCTCTGCCTTTATTGGATCTATCTTGAGTTCTCCTCCACTAATCACATACCCTAGATACACCAATAAATACTGAGAAAAATAACTTTCCTTGATATTTTATAGCAATTAATGCTTCTTTTGAAGTCCTAAACACTTGTATGAGATGTGATATATTATCTTCGTAGTTATAACTATAAAACAATATATCATGAACATACATTACTACAAGTGAATCAAGAAAGGGACACAATACATTATCATCAAATGCACAAATTTAGCGGGTACATTAAACAAACCAAAAGGCATTACCAACCATTCATATAAACATTTATTTGTTTTGAAGGCAATATTCTGAGTGTCTTCTTATTTAACTTATACCTAGTGGTATCTAAACTTGAGATCCAACTTGGTGAAGTGCTTAGCATGCTTCCACTAATCTAGCAAGTCATCAATCTTGGGTAAAGGGTATCAATTCCTAAGGGTAATATTATTCGAAGATATAACCTATACAAATTGTCTAAGTCCCATCCTTTTTGGGTCCATTCAAATTTTTTGGGATTTGATGATCATGTTAAATTGCGTAAAGGAAGTGCAGAGATATCACATTCTACATTTGGCTCCATTATTGGACGAGATCATGCCTCTAAAAAAAAAATTGATTATTTCTCTTTTGCACATGTGTACAAGGTTCACAATAAAATGGCGGGCATAATATCCAAAGAAGGCATCCTTTTATATTACATGTGGTGACACATAACTGAACACAGTCCTGAGGGTATCTCATGTTTCTATCGCATGCCTTTTCATGAAGTCCTGAGGATGTTGGGAAGCTAATAGGAAACAATCAAGAAATTCTATGTTTTTATTGGGACTATTTATTTGAAGACCTTGAAGAATTCAACAACATTTTATGAGTTTGATACTAGTGGCAGTATTTGGGACACTCCATTTTTGGATCGCTTTATGACTACTTATCTTTTGGATATGGACTATAAGTCTATTATTTTTTATGCAATATATGTTATGAGTATATCTATTGAATATAATTTTGTACTTTTTCCAAAGTAATAAAATTACGTTTATATTTTGCAGAAAGAAAAATAAAAGGAGTATAAGTGGTAGGAAATCCTTATTTACTTGAAAGTTAATTAGTAAAATTGTCCTTAAGGTATTACATGCATAGAGTAATAATTTTTTTCTTACGCTTATGTTCCCAATTCCATTCGTTGCCCATATTTAAAATTGTCGGAACATAATTCCATGTAGACCATGGGTTAAAATACTTTCATTAAAATTCCTAAGTTATTAGTGTAATGTGTTCCATGTGTTTAGGCTTCCTAGTGCATAGTATTGAGTCTTGGATTCGGTTTGTCCTCTTTTGACCATCATAAACTAGTATAGTGCCATCTTTCCTTCTTTTTCTCATGCTTTTACTAGATAGAATGCACTGCCTACTTTATCCTACTTTTATCTAGCCTTTCTGAGATATGATGATCATGTTAAATTGCGTAAAGGAAGTGCAGAGATGTCACATTCTACATTTTGGCTCCATTATTGGACGAGATCATGCCTCTAAAAAAAAAATTTGATTATTTCTCTTTTGCACATGTGTACAAGGTTCACAATAAAATGGCGGGCATAATATCCAAAGAAGGCATCCTTTTATATTACATGTGGTGACACATAACTGAACACAGTCCTGAGGATATCTCATGTTTCTATCTAATGCCCTTTCATGAAGTCCTGAGGATGTTGGGAAGCTAACAGGAAACAATCAAGAAATTCTATTTTTTTATTGGGACTATTTATTTGAAGACCTTGAAGAATTCAACAACATTTTATGAGTTTGATACTGGTGGCAGTATTTGGGACACTCCATTTTGGATCGCTTTATGACTACTTATCTTTTGGATATGGACTATAAGTCTGTTATTTTTTATGCAATATATGTTATGAGTATATCTATTGAATGTAATTTTGTACTTTTTCTAAAGTAATAAAATTACGTTTATTTTTTGCAGAAAGAAAAATAAAAGGAGTATAAGTGGTAGGAAATCCTTATTTACTTGACAATTAATTAGTAAAATTGTCCTTAAGGTATTACATGCATAGAGTAATAATTTTTTTCTTACGCTTATGTTCCCAATTCCATTCATTGCCCATATTTAAAATTGTCAAAACATAATTCCATGTAGACCATAGGTTAAAATACTTTCATTAAAATTCCTAAGTTATTAGTGTAATGTGTTCCATGTGTTTAGGATTCCTAGTGCATAGTATTGAGTCTTGGATTCGGTTTGTCCTATTTTGACCATCATAAACTAGTATAGTGCCCTCTTTCCTTCTTTTTCTCATGCTTTTACTAGATAGAATGCACTTCCTGCTTTATCCTACTTTTATCTAGCCTTTCTAAGATATGACAACTTTGTATTGCTTCTCTGTTGGATTAGGATTAGGAAGTTGCACTAGCCTTGACTTGGGAAAGCTTGCCACTTTTTAGCCTCAATCCTTTCCATATTTTTCTTCCAAAATCCACTAACTGCTAATTTTTATGTCACTCATGGCCTACCAAGTCTAATCTTTCCCATTCATGACCTCTAGCTTTGATTTGGATTGACACTTGTCTAGATTTGGGGAATTAGTAACATCTAATCCTTCTATTATTGTGAGCTATTCAAAATGCCTCTTTTGATATCGAGTTTCCTCCTTGAGGATGTATTATAAATGTAACCATATTGGTGAATAATAATCAGATGGATTTTATATCAATTGAGTTCTCTCTTTTATGTTTCTTGCTCAATATTTCTTCTATGTTTTATGATATCTCTATTGCAATTCTAAGTGAGTTTACATTAGATTCTAGATCCATTGTGAAAATTATAATATGGTATCATATTTGCCAAGTTGAGCATAATTTCTTCCAGTAATGCATTAGAATCAGTGAAGTTACCACAAAAATCCCAAGACAATTTCCTTGAATCCATTGGTTTATCCATTGGACTCTACCCAAGTGTGAAACACTCCTAAATGTGCCTATTGTATTAAGAAGATATCATTATTAATCTTCCCTACAGATCTTCATAGTGTTGCTTGAAAGTACAATTTCTTAGAAGTTTTTCAAGAAGAAGAAAAATGGCAGAAATCTCAACACAATTTCGAATTCGTGCGAGTATCCTTGAAGAGATTCCTTCTTCCTCTATGGATTCACATGAAGCTGATCTACATGAAGAATACATTCTACCTTCTTTTTTTTATGAAGAAATCAACTATGTCCATGTCTCTCAGTTCTACAATCACTCTTCAACTTTTGATCTTGAGGATGTTATGCCAGTTGTTTCTCATTCACCTCATGTGCATGATCAGAATGCACAACCTGGTGATCTATTGGATGTTCATTCCTACATGACGACTGATATTTTTATTCAATGTTCCTTTGAAAAAGGATAATTTTGTGCATTTTCCATTGTCTTAGCACACTTGGTACTCTTGTTCCACCTTCTTAGAGTTGATCTCCAAATCCTTTTATTCTTTAATCATTCCTCGAATTCTGAAGGAAATAAGCTATCTATCATGTATTTTTCACATTAAAATCCTCTCAGTGGTTCACTTTTTAATGTGTCATTAGATTTTTTGAAGTATGGAGTTTGTACATTTTCTCTAACTATCATGCTTCCTATCCACTTCATAATTTGTATTGGCATATATTCTCGAAGCTGCACAAAATATGGAGGACACCATCATCCACTCTAGCATATATATTCAACAATGTATAAGCAATTAAATACATCCATGGATTCAATATTAATATTAAAATGCAATTAATTGGATAGGAAAAGATATTTCTATTAATAAAATCGAAGATTACAATAGTGACAACCTCTGTCGGCACATCTACGAACCGAAGAAACTGATTCCTCCACCTAGGCCTCCACCACCTCAATCCTCCATCTGTCGATAGCAAGATCAAAAAGCAAAGGAAATATTTGGAAGAACACAAAGTTCTCCAAAGGGGCAAAGGGATGTAGACTCAAGTATAACCAAACTGAGGCAACAATGGACTATAGTTTCTTTTCTCTTCAATTCCTCTTCTTCAATTTATCTAGGGGGTTCCTTATATAGCACTCCAAAAGGGTAATGGAGGGTTGAATCCGAGCAATCTCAAGGCATATTGAAGGCCAAGAGTCAGGATCTTCAGACTCATATGAGGAAAACTCCAAAAATATTTGAATTTATGCACACATCCCGATGTACGCGGGTTTGAGGTCAAAATTCACATGGACACGCGAGTATAGGTTTAAAAGTCACGTACAGCAATAAACAAGTGTTTTTTATGGATGATCTTGGGACATCAAAGTATAATATAAGTCCATTGGGTCTAAAGAGTCTGCAGAGGGACAGGGAAGGCCATAAATATGTGATCAACCATGTGTGGTAAAATCAGCTATAACATATGCCCCCTAATGTGTGAGGTCAGAGGGGTAACATGATGGCCGAAATACATTATAAAATCCATCCCATAAGTGGAGTAATGAAGACCCAGGTGGAAGAACCATCCACTCATTAATACAATACAATAATCAATCTCGGGATGTGACTGCAAATGCATATAGCAGTCCCGGATACATAAGAGTACAATGGCCATGAATAGGCATGATATACAAAATGTGACATGTGTGGTCATCACCACATACAATATACAATAGATCAGAATCTCCAAAGTGGATGGAAATATACAATAGATCAAGATCTCCATAATAGTTGAAGATATACAATAGATCAAGATCTCCATAGTGGATGAAGATATCTGATATACACTGGAATCAAAACACAAGAGTTGATAACTCATGAACACTGGCACGATCAAGGAGGTAGCATACATGGAATGCCACCAAGCTAGAAGGTCTTCTACACGAACTGCTATGAGTACATGTCATACTATGCAAATAGATGTGTCAAGGTCAAACATAGTAGTCCATCATCTGATTACCGATCATTGATGTATATCGTTAACAGACGCGAGATCACCCACCGATAATGAAAATGGGAATTAAGGTAAATAATGCAATCTAACAAGTGTGAATAAATGTGTTGAGGTCGAACACTTGGAAGAATCCATCGATCGGGGGACATTAATGTATTCCCCAAACTGTTAATGGTGAGAGAACCTACCACTGATGACTATAAGTCTCAAGGAACTCAAATGAATCTAGACTCCTATTCTAGAATAAATGATCTAAAGTCGATGGAATGGAATCTGCTAGAAGGAGGGCATTAAGGCATCCTCCATCAACGAACACGAGGTACTCGGCAATGTTGTATAATTTGAAAGAAATCAAACAATATGTGCACGAACCAGTAACAGTACCAGGAATGGCCGACATGCAAAGTCAAGATAACTGAGGAATGGTCAACTCATGATTCAACTTCCTTTGAACAAGAGCATAAAGGTGAATGGTGACTAAAGGTAGGAAGCATGGACTCGATATGCAAACTGGGACATCTCTGCGACACAGGAGGCATGAATAGAGGATCCATAGGGACTGGAAGCTTAACCAATCGGTGGAAATAAACTCAGGGTAATGAGTACGGATCCTAAAGTCAAACTAATAACCCAACCAATGGATGTGATATAAAGTTCTTTGTTCTAAGGCGACACAACTCGACTGTTGCCAAAGATAACATATTTTCCTATTCATCATTTTAGTTTTTTTTGTGGACTTTTTCAGATATTTTGAAAAGATTGAAAAGGAATAAAAGTGCTTTATAGTACAAATATAGGAGGAGACGAGTGTCAAGGGACAAGAAAACCAGTTCCAAGTAGTGGAACATGCCTATGCTCAATGAAAGGAGATATGTGCAGGATAATGACACTCGAGGGAAGGTGTCCTCCTGGTAAAAGGGGTGATCAAGATGTAAAAGATATGTAAAAGGCTCTGCTTAGCTAGACATGAGACAAGCTCAGGCTATATGGATGATAACTCAAAGTCAGGGAGCCGGTATAATGCTCAAGAAGGCAAGAAAAACTCATGAAAATGCAATTACAACTTGATATATACAAGGGAGTCCCTATGGGGAAAATCCAACATAAAGTTCAAGAGGAGTATGAAGCTCTTGCTCAAGGACATGGCAGGACTAAAAAGGGACTCCCACAACCTAAAGGAGGCATATCAACATGGGTGCCAAAGGAAAAAAGGATCTAACAAGGGCACCCATGTATAGGAAAGCTCTAACATTCGCACAATACCACTTCTAACAACAGCATGAAGGTTCCATGACATCATGGAATGGGTTCATACCTAAGGTAAAGGTGAAATGGTCATAAGGAAATGCATAATGCAAGTGGATATGAAGTCCTAACCTATATGCCAGTTCAAAATTATACCTATCATGGGGAACGAACGAGCCAAATCCTCGGAGAGAGTGTACAAAAAACCGGACCCTACATGACAATAATATTAGTCCAAAATAATGGGAAAAACTCAATAAAGAGTCCAAAGTATAGGATATAGGAAGGATTGGTCATGACAACTGCATCCAAAGGAAACAATGTGGTGGATAATGGGACATAAAAAAAGTAATGTAAACTGTAGCCCCAACGTTCACATATCACTACCACCCCGTGAGGGTGAAAACTAGTGTTAATACCACGGGGACTTCACTTAGTGAACCTTTTACATAGCACATGCGATCGTGGGATATTAAAGAATACCCTTAATTTCGAGAGAAATTGACCCAAACTCTTTTTGTTGAAACCCCCTCCCAATACTTAAAACCTCCTCCCCACCCCTTTTTATACCTCAATCCTTATAAACCACCCTACCCACCCCCACCTTAAACCCCTCATCCCCCCAATACCTGCAATATATTGGTTCAATTTTTTATAATTTTAAAACCCACAATATGAACTAACATGATAGGATATTGGTCAACAAGTGAAGCCCTCGTGGTTAATACTAGGTGAAGGGAATAAAAATTCTCCACAAATGGAGTAGAGGATGGAATATGACCATTCCCAAATCCATGAGCACGGTAAGGGGCTGTGATTCCCCCAAGTATGACACCAGGGTCCATACTAGGACCAAGGACGGGTGACAGGATACGGGGCATGCCAAAAATAAAAGGATCCGAACTCAAGAGAACATAAATATACTAAAGTAACCACGATCCCAAAACCCCACTAGCGCACAAAGAGCACACTCCTAAAAAAATCTACAGCCAAAATTCAAGCAAGCCAAGGGGAGGACAAATAAGCTCCTGAATGCAGCAGGTATGTATCACCTAGGAGAGGCTCAAAAATCCCATACACTACAAGCGGAGGTATGTAACCAATTATAGTGGACCTCAACTTCAACACGTAAAGAGACTGTGTTGTCCGACCCCTACCTAGCCAAGCCACCTATAGAATAACCTCTGTAAGTACCCCTTGTGATACCTAGGTAAGGCAACTAAGGTCACCCCAATATAACCAATGCTCAGGCGGACAGTCACAGGTGGGATCAACCATATGGGCAAGGTAGCAAAGCCCGAAACTCTCGAAAGAGACCCCAGATACGAATACAATCCTGGAAATATCTCCAATGCTCACAAAAGTGACCAAGGGATATCCCATTCACAATTGTGTACATTTCCTTATGCTTGACTCCTGTGTAAGAGGAGCATCTTGAGAAACACTAATTATACCAAGGATTTCTCACTCTCACCTAGACAGACACCTAATTGTTGTGTCTAGTAGTCTTGGATAATTGACTCACAATGAACTATTCAAAGACTCTAAATCCTAATATTGTTTGTGAACCCTATAAAAGAAAAATGTGTAGTTCATTTTATTAAAGCGTTGATTTTAATTGGCTGTGATTACTCAAAGGGAAATGGTCATGCAACTAATGAAGTTATGACTTAGCAGTGAAATAAATATGCACACCTAACAAGCAATGCTAAGGGCAATCTTGTAGAATGAAAAACGGGGTATGCCACTACATGAGATGCAAAAATATTCAATCCTTTCAAAATTTCAATGCAATCCTTCCTATATGAAAGCCTAAACACAACCCTCATCCAAGGAATCCAATGCAAGTACCTCCTCAAATCCATATGCAAAAACTGCAACTGCAAGTGCAACTATTTTGTATTTTTCAATATAAAAGAATGAAAAATGCAATAAAATTCATTTAAAACTCTCAGTCTCTACAGGGAGTATAAAACACAAGCCCAGAAAGACACCGAGACAAAAAGAGTTAATGCACAAATGAAAAAACAAAAAGATAAATGACTAAAACTATTTTCAAAGAAAAAATCAATGAAAAAACAGTCTCGGGTCACAACAGAAGTAGTCAACAGACAACATCAAAACCCAGGAGGACCCAGCAACACTCACAACCCACCCAGCAACTTGTCACATCAAAAAATCAACCAAAAGGGAGGATGTACATGACTATTTAAGGGACAGCAGCGTGTGTATGCACCTTTTCAGCTAAAACCTGCGTATGTAGGCGACAGTTCAACTGAAACCCGTGTATACAAAGAAAAGTGTGGTAAAAAGTAGGCTAAAGTTCAAAACAATCAAGGGGAGTGTCAATGTATGAACATACTATAAAATGTGACACAGAAACAGTGAGAAATAGAGAGAAAGTATAAAACGCATTGTGCCCCCAATCCCCAACAAAAAACAACTAGGAACATCCCCAGCAGAGTCACCAATTCTATTACGGAGAGAAACTTCCTATGGCTTGGGGGTACCACAATAGACAGTTTGACACTAGAAACCAATCTTTCCCAATATGCAAGAGAAACCAAACATCTAACACTAAGGGACACCAAATCGTACCTTGTTCCGAACGGTTGAAGTAGATCCTCGTTGAGCTTTTCCAATTCACACTTGCATTAGCAATTTGCTCTCAAGGACAGCAAACAAGACAAGCATGCTCTATAATAATTTGTTACACTTACTCTAGAATATATATTCAACAATGTATAAGCAATTAAGTACATCCATGGATTCAATATTCATACTCAAATGCACATAATTGGACAGGAAAAGATATTTCTATTAATAAAATCAGAGATTACAATAGTGACAACCTATGTCGGCACATCTACGAACCCGAGAAACCAAGTCCTCCACCTAGGCCTCCACCACCTAAATCCTCCATCTCTCAATAGAAATCTCACAAAGAAAAGGCAATCTTGGGAAGAAAACAAAGTGATCAAAGGGACAAAGTGATCCAAAGGGACAAAGGGATGCAGACTCAAGTATAAGCAAACTAAGGCAACAATGGACTATAGTTTCTTTTCTATTCAATTCCTCTTCTTCAATGTATCGAAGGGGTTCCTTATATAGCACTCCAAAAGGCTAATGGAGGGTCGAATCCGAGTGATCTCAAGGCATATGTAAGGCCAAGAGTCAGGATCTTCGGACTCACATGAGGAAAAATCCAAAAATATTTGGATTTATGCACACATCTCGATGTACACGGGTTTGAGGTCAAAAGTCGCATGTACGCACGAGTATGGGTTTAAAAGTCACGTACAGCAATAAACAAGTGTTTTTAGGGATGATATTGGGACATCAAAGTATAATATAAGTCCATGGAGTCTAAAGAGTCTGCAGAGGGACAGGGAAGGCCATAAATATGTGATCAACCATGTGCGATAAAATCAGCTATAACAGTTTGGAGTAGTTTATTTTTTATGTACCTCATGTCGAATTTTTAGGGAGGATTTTTCCCATGTGGTTTTGACTCTTTCCTCAATTTATATGGATTAATAATGTAAAGGGTGACCATAAGCCTTTGTTTCTCAATCCCTCAATAATTCTCATGTTCACTACCATTTTGTCTTAAGGAGGGGTTGTTGGAACATAGTTGCATCTATGCCATAGGTTAAAATAATTTCATTAAAGTTCCTAATTGTTTAATATAAGTTGTTCCATGCTCTAAAACAAAGCAGGCAATTAGTGCCTACAATAACGCCTAAATTTAGTGTATTTTAGTACATGAATTGGGCTCTTTTGCTAGCACAAAAATCAGCGCCATAATGCATGTTCACTTCAGCATTGAAAATAGCGTCAGATTTAACGCCTAGTAAAACACCGGATATAGTGCCAAAAATGTGGTGTCTATAACAACACCCTATTTTGCACCTAGATTAGCTCCTGCTTTAGTGCCTAAATTGGAACTAACAATAATGCCTAAGATGGCTTCCAGTTTTTCTTTCATTTCGATGTCAAGTTTTTCTCCTAGTCATGCTCCTTGTTTTGCTTCTAATATTTCTCATAGTATTGCTTCATGCTTTTCTTCTATTATTGATTCTACTCGTGCTTCCAGCTTTGCTTCAAATATTGCTCCTATTCTTGCATCTCATTTTACTTCTAGTTGTGTTTCATGTTTTTCTTCTCGTAATGCATCGGAAATAACTTATTTTTTGGCTTCCTAAATGACGCTAAGTTTTGCTTCCATTATGATGTCCCTTGTTTCTTCCATTTTTGCTTATGGATTTGCTTTTGATTTGGCTTCTAGTTTTTTTTCAATTTTGCTTCAAGTTTAATTTGGATTCCAATTTTGCTCCTACTTTTAGTTCTTGATTTAATTCAAGTTTTGTTTCTGATTTTGCTTCCAGTTTTTCTCTCACTTTTGCTTTTGGTTTTACCTCAAGTTTTTCTTCTAATTTTGCTTCTAGTTTTACATCTTTTGTTGCTTCTAATAAGGATTCTATTATGACGTATTTTGTTGCTTCTAAAATTGCTTCCATTATTACTTCTTTGTTTTATACCTGAATTGCTTATGTTTTTTCTTCATGTGTTGCGTCAAGTTTTCCTTCTAAGATTGCTTCTAGTTTCTATCTAGTTTGGCTTCCATGTTGGTTCTGTTTTTGCTTTTAACAATGAGTCTTTTTTTCTTCGACTTATTAATTTAATAATTTTCATTTCAATTTTATTATTTAAATATATCATGCTTCTTAAATAACTTATATGATTATAGAGTAATTCATATTGCATTTGAAATATTTTATAGGATAACATTTATAAACAATTTTTAGGGAAATGGACATCCATACAAACTAACAACGTCATTATACTTATTAAATCTCCATCAAAATAAAATATACAACAACTAGTATATATAAAATAATAAGATAATAATTATAACATGATCATCATTTATAGTTAAAACAAGTGAGTCAAATATCTATAATTTAATTAAATTTGTCAACATCCATCCTCAATAGTAAATTAAAATCATCATACATTATAAATATCCATCTAAAAATTGTCAACCACTTCCAATATATATATACAAGTCAATACTGATAAGATCATCATCATATATAACTAAAACAAGTGAAAGTCAAATATGCATGTAGATCAATAACATGTCAAAATGATACATATCCAATAGTCGACATAATTCAAAATGATACATGTCCAAATGACATAAGTCAAATTGATAAATGATGTAACTCAAACTGATACATGTCGAAATGATACAAGTCAACATGATACATGTGCAAACGATACAAGTCAGAATGATACATGAGAAAATGATACAACTTAATAATATAAACAATTATCCATGATGCAATATATATGATCAAATACGTCACTAGATACTACCAGTAACTATGTTATCATCACCATCACCATCATGATCATCATTGGCACCATCATGATCATGATAATCATGATCAGCATCATCATTCGCCTCAGTATAACCTGTATTGACCTAATCATCATCGTCTCCTGCATCGGTACCGAACCCAACATAATTTGGATCTATATCATCATCTGGCTCAACAAGATCTTCTGTAAGACCTGTGTTCTGCAAAAAAAACATTAAAAATGAAAATTAATATTTATTTCATGCAATAATTAAAATTTCTATTGTATTTTTAATATTACAGCATAAGAAACAAAACCATAATCCTGTTACAGCAATATCAAAGTGCACATACCATAATAAAACTTCAAATAAGTTACAACTAAGATGCCATTGCAATGATGTAAAACATGCAACAATTCTAATAAACATTAGTAAATATTATTAAAAACAAAATTGTTATACAATTTAACTATCAATTGTAAATTCTAGAAACTCGAGTTCATCTGTGTTGTGGATACCTCCTAAAACTCAGCTGAAGTCATATGATTATCCCATCTCTTCCAGTTGGGTCCATTCCCACCAAGTGGGAATGCTAAGGCGGTCCTCTTACCACCTCAAAAATTATGCATAACTAACCCTAATTCCTCCAATCAATCTACGAAGAGGTTGGCCCCATAATCTGTACAATCACCCCTCTTTGATCCCCAGTATGATGGATACATCAACATACATAGCTCCGTTTGGACATAATTGTATTGAGTGTCCTCTGAACTTGAATCTATAACCTTGATCCTCTAGGGCTAAAACTAAGAGCACATTCTCTCTCAGAAGAGGAACATATAGAACATGATGAAAGGCTAGAGTCCATCCCGACTCTAACTCAATTACAACAGAACCCTCTCTTCTAATGACTTCTTCTATGTGGATTTCACACCTCACCAAGAATATAGTAGACACTAATCTAGGTGGTTGAAATAGATCACACTCCCTTGTCATATGGCATGTGGCACCACAATCTAGATACCGCCCATATCGAGAAATATCCTCTGAATTGAGGAGTAAGACATACTCCTTGAATAGTGTGGAGAATACTCCTTGAACATACTGAAATAATGGAACAAGGGATGTCAATTATACTCAATTATACTTATCAAATTACTATAGAAACAAATTTTTACTGTTGTTTAATAAATTGAAGAACACCAAAAATATTTTAGTGCAACGAAACATAGAATAAGTTAACCACACATCAATTTACATGCTCTCATTTCAGAGAATAATTTTGTTTTTTTTTCTTGATTTCCATGCTCCTGCTCCAGTTTGCACATCGTTCTTGTCCACAATATTAGTCCTAAATCCTTGATCACAAACATTTTTTCTTAAGGAGAGGTGTTGGAACATATTTCCCTTCTAGACCTTGGTTAATAAATCTTTGCATAACATTCCAAGTGTTTAGTGTAAGTTGTTCCATGTGAAAATGGTTCTAGTTCCTAGTCTAGTGTCTTCGATCCTAATTTGTCCACATTTGACCCACTTAGGCAAGTGTTATTCCATAAAATAAATTTTTTCCTCTTACCCACTCTTTTCTTTGTTCTATGGTGTCAATGTGCCCCTCTATGCTACATTTATGGGGTAGTTATTGCATTTCTACGTTTTAAGGAGACTGGGTCTTCCTTCTTAAGGATTTGGTCAATTTTCTCATTAATGGTCCAAAATCAAGCCAGTAAACCACCTCTATCACCCTCACGATGGTTCCTCTCACACTTGTTGACTAGCCTAACCACTTCATGGTCCATCTAGGTTCATTTCACCTCTTTATGGCCACTACTTGGAGTTACACTTGGCACAATCTCATAGATTGGGGGAATTAGTGAAGATAAGACAGCATTAATGTGAGCTACTCAACTCTCCACTAAGCCTCTTGATTTTGTCTCTTGATAGAAACTATATATTTTGCTCATGTTAATGAATAATATAAGTGGAAAACTTCCCACTTGAGTAACTTTCCTCGAGTGTTCTATCCAATATTTCTTCTTTATTCTTGCTATCTCTTTGTGCAAATAATTCTAAGTGAGATTGTTTTTTCTATCAAGATCTAGGTTGGAATGTCACATGACTTGGAACTTTTGTTGTGATGTTGTGCAATCCAAAATCTTACAGGTTGGATGCTTGGTAAAAAGGTAGTATCATTTATGAGTAGGGACACTCAATTGAGAGTATTATAGTAATTGTTGTAATAGGTGGACAAACATGTTGAAGGCATAAAAATACACTCTTGTGGATTGTATATTATAAACACCCATTATGGGAGAAGGGAACTTAAGAGGGATTGATGGTTCATTAGCTAGAATGTATGCAATGCATTCTCTTTGTCCATAATCTATTATTTGAATTCCATATAGGGGTTGTGGAAGTCCATTAACGAGAGTAATTAGTTGTCAAATGAATTATAAGGAGTGGAAACCATGTCTAATAATGAAAGAATAAAATATATCAGAATTGGTGCATTGGCTAAGAATGCATCCAAGGTATTAGTGTGATTAATATGTGCAATTTGAATTGCAAGGAAGATCCATGGGAGCTCTTGATTATGGGAGATGAATATTGCGTTCCATAAGAGAATTATTAGCAAATTATGGAATAGACCAATATGTGAGGATCATCCAACTTGCAAAGGTGATGGGTGAATCATCCTTGTGGAAAAGTTCATGCATAATAAGAGAAGCTACAAGATATTCCAAGATATGAATCAGTAACTTATGAGTAAGTAATGAGAAGGGGTAAGGAAAATCCATTCACCTAGAACGTGTCACTAATGGAACAAGGTGTTCTAGTATGTGGACCCATCATGTGGACTCATGGTAGTGACAGAGTGGCCATGCAAAGGCTTTTGGTTAGGGAATGAGGCATTCCCATGTGTGGATCTGTTGTGTGGTTTAGAATTGTAGCAAATATTTACATTGTAAAGGAAAGCAAGTCTCATAGTTGAAAGAGGCACAAGGAAATATAATGGACCTTCAAAAGACTCCATATGGAGTTGGAATGGAATAAATTGCAGCATTGTTAAATGATAAGAAGTCCAAGAAAGGTCCAGTTGGACATGACTATAATTGTTCAAATAAATTGAAGCAACAAGGAAATGTGAACGGATTGCAATGAAATATGTTGTAATGACCAAGGAAAGACACATAGGGCTAATAATATGGTTGTAGCAGAATTGGAGAAGGATCCCCATAAGGAAACATTGATAAAGAGGGAAATTTCCCGTGCCTTAAACTATTTTTGTTTATAGAATAAATTTGCATGATAAGAAAGTAGAAAGTATAAATGTTATAAATGTGTATATGTATTGATTGTTACTTGGTGAGAAAATCATAGGTGATGATCCCTTGTGTTCTTGTCAGAGGGGTCATGAATTGGATCGACTATGACGTGGAAGAGGGATTACATTCTATGATGAGGAGTTGGAAAGAGAGAATTCCTTAACTCTTCTCTTATTGTTATATTTATATTTTCTAAGTTTTATATATAGAAAAATTTTGCATAGAAATGCTAGAAATGAAAGAGATTAAATAGTTGGAATGCATATCCACAAGTGGGCATATTAAGAGAAAATGCATAATGCATGTGTATATACTTGTGCATGCATATGCTATTGCATATTGGTAAAAGTGGTATGGTTTTACATATGCAATGAACCAATGATAATAATTATTGCAATTAGTGATGGTTGTATGACTATATATAAATGAGATATGGCTGAAGATGTTCATGTTGTTGTTGCATGTGGCGAGTAGACTTGTGAAGAAAGATTGGGGAAATGAATCTATGATAAAGAGGTTGGTGGAAGGATTGTGTAATCCTTTGTAATAGACCAACTAATTAGGTAACATCATAAATGTTCATGGTATCCATGTAGGTAATGGTTTGTTTATGTTGATCGCATTAGTGCTAAAAACAAGTTTGGGTAAAAATCCCTTCAACCATATTTTAATCATCATAAATTAGTGTGCATATCATATTGAATGCATTTATGTGATTGATATCCCACTAGGAATAGTGTGGTATGGGTGGTAATGGAAAGGAGCCTTATACCATATTATTGTTTAGAATTTAGATTGTTTTCATATGAACGAATATCATGTCATATGTGTATGTTGGTTATGAGTTAATAACCAAGGAAAGTGAGGACTTATAGTCTTTTTGTGGTAGAAAATTCCATAGAATATAGTCACTGGAAAGGCCATAGTGTTGTTGGATATGGAAAGTATAGTGCTACACAAGTGTCAGTGGTCTTCCCAATTGTTTCAATATCCTATATTGTAACCTTCTTACCATCAAATGGAGACCATTAAATGGGAATCATTTCCTTAGGGAACCATGGAACAATTAAGGGAGATGCCTCCTAGTACACCTAAGGGACCATTTAGAGGAAAAATGGTATATCTTGGTCTTTTGTTGGGAAAAAGAAGATGGTGTTCAAAAGACTGTGTAACTATTGGGAAGGTGGTTGGATGATTGTAATAGGTATGCAATGAAATGATAAAGGCCTTTGATTTTTTCCAAGTTATCTCAATCAAATGATTGAGCGTTGTTATACAAGTTATCCATAAACAAGGAAAAGTGGCCTTGAAGAGAAAAGTCATTGCAAGTGCAGCCAAAAAGAAGGACATGGAACCTTACTAAAAAAATATAACACAAAGGACAATGTTAATCGAAGGGGGAGGGGATTTTAATACCCCCAACTTAGATTATGTAAAGGATGTAAATATGTTAGTATGGATTCCTAGTGTGGTACTCAAGGCCAACACCCGACTAGTGAATTGCTAAGCATGTATCATGTAAATATTTTTACTTGGAACATGTGCTTAGCATGTCATGATGACATAAAATCTTGGTAAATATTATGTTAGAAAAATAATCATAAAATGGTCCAATATGGTTATGTAAGTAGCACTATAGGGGTTATGATTCCACTAGAGGGGGGGGAAAGGGGGCCTATAGGAGATTAAATCCTCTCATTTCCAAGTGTCAACCTTATAACTCATCTAAATGTTTCCATGTGCGTTAAATGAGCTAATTACTTTCTTTTTAAATGATATAATTACTTCCTTTTGACTATTAAATCAAATCATTGAACGCATGTATGATGTTAGTGGGAAGGGTCACTTCATGTAGTTATGGAAACATGGGGGTGAATGTACTTTGATGGAAAAACTGTCAGTTTTCAGAAGTCCTTTCTTCTATTTTTAGACGTTATGTCAGTTGTCTTTTCACCATTCTCTCGTACCCTTCGGAGTAAACACTCATTCTCATCATTCTCTCATATAGATGTACACTACGTAGATATTCTTATTGTTGTTCACTGCCATTATCATACTATGCATAGTTGAGAAATTTGAATTTGAAAACAAAGATGTATATTTGAGGGGAATAGAGATGGTTGTAGGTGAGCATAGCGGTTGGGAAAGCTAGGAACATTTACTCATTAGATTTTGTTTCTCACAGATACTTGAGAAACCATTAATTAATATTGTACAAGGTTCTCCAATAGCTACATCATTTCGTACTATTACTGCACACACTAGTAATCACTGTAAGAATTGAATTTGGTGAGAAAACTATGGATCAATGAAGGGAAATTCCTTCCTTGTGCTGTGTGGGGCAGTTGGAAGGAGTGCCACGGTTGTGATTCCTGAGTGATATTCTTATAGATCTATGGATGAGATTTTGGCTAAGCATAGAGAGGAAAAGGGGTTATGGGATGAGAGAGAGAAGCATGTATGTGTTTCCTTTAATTTTTCCTGATGGCCACATAGCCCAACTTGGGGATGTCCTGTTAACAGAAAGAGTATATGTTGGACATAGTTCCTACGATTGGGTGGAAAATTAATCTTACACATCCAAATTCTTGGGTCTTCTTTGTTTAAAGATAAGTATTCTCTTTGTATTTTGATGTGCAATGTTTTATTTTATTCTTGTGATAATTATGTTTGCATATTCATGTTGTGTTCTACAATTATGCATATGCACATGCATCTTTATTGTTTATGAATTTGTAATATGGTCACGGGGTGAAATTTAGAATCCTAGAATTCATGCATGCCCCCTATGTTAGTTAAAATTGAAGGATGGGGACATGGAAGCAACTATGACACTTTAAATTTAATAATAATGCCACGTTAATCTTCAACCTTATAGGTTTTCATTAAATAAATAACACGAGCTACATTTTTTACAAAGGATGGTGTCTTTCATGATTGAGGGAAGAGGATATGTGCGATGTATTTAGCAAGAATATAAGGGGTGGGCCAATGTCATCAATACCATGGTGTACTTAGTGAAATACTTATTCTACACTCACCAACAAAAAGGGGTGTAATCCATTTGGGAAAACAAAACACCACATATGCTACATATTTGACAAAGGAGGGTGTCTTTCATGATTGAGGGAAGAGTATATGTGTAATATATTTAGAAAGAATATAGGTGGCAGGCCAATGACATCAATATCATGGTGGACTTAGTGAAATACTCATTTTCTACTCACCAACAAAAATGGGTGTACTCCATTTAGATAAACAAAGCACCACATATGTAGAGAGAATGTGAAGATGGTCGCCAAGGTCAACAATTATAAAACTAGATGTGTAGGGGAGGTAGTTAAAAAAAAATTAAAAATCATATTAACATGCTAAACAAAGATAATGGACTCAAATTAAGTGATACATAGAGACTTGTCATAAACATAATAAGAAGGAAATAACTGATGTATAATCTATTCCAATCACTTTTGATCATCTTGAGGAGAAGAGTTATTCATTAGAAACGTTGACTTGTATCTAAAATGCCCATATCATAAGAGGGTCGATCCCACTTATGATGTTCATCATTATCTATGGGAAACTATTAAAGGAAGGATTTGAACAACATTCTCCCAATGTGTTTTAAGTGTACATAGTGTCTGTAAGGATGGACTAATCTGAAACATGGGATAAGAAATATCGTGCACATGTTGTCCAAGATCTTTCAAGAGTCATACCCATGAAATATGAATACAACAAATTTACGTCAAAATATTTCTTCTTTAATGTGTTTCATATTGCATAAATTTTTGGTGTGGATGTATCATTTTTTTATGATAGTAGAAAATATTAGCAGAGTGTATTTCTAGTGTCCCCTCCTACCACTCTCAACCATGGGATGAGTACACATGTTACTGGGATTTCAAATTCTATTCCTCAAAGGTCATTTTCCCATAATTCCAACAAAGTAATCCTTCCATGGAGGACCAAAACTAAATCACATGCATGCATGGTGCGAATTAAGAATGCAACATGTTAAACTAAAATAGATTCATATAAATTCATGGGAACCAAAATCCCATGAATAGAATCAGACACACAATCACATGTAGCATGCATAATATATAAAAATTGATAATATGAATTTTGCATATTCATAAACCAGGATAGTGCACTTATATTTTAACTAAAAAAAGTCCAATAAATTGATTGAGTAATAGCCATTTTCCACTTAACTATATTTATTCAATGTACATATCACCCCCAAGTCATATTATGTGGCCACAAAGGTGAAGAAACCAAGCTACAAGCTTTTATCTCTCAACCCAACCCATCTTCTCTAAAGTTTAACCAATATACTCATATGCTCAAATGATCTGCTCATTATAGAGCATTGTACGTTAATCTCACCTAGCCATCAAATATCCAATGAACTATCTTTCACTACTCCGCACAACACAAGGAATATGTTTGATTTCAATATCCAAATGGTCCCTTAGAGATATTTGTCCTTGTAGCAGCTAAACTTAGTGTTGGAAAAAATATCCCAATCTACTATATGCATTATGAGATTTTCCTACAAGATTAGTACATGGATCTAAAACATACAAAAAGAAAAAAAATTGCATTGGGTGAAGGGTCATAACTTTCCCAACCTCTATGATCACATACAACCATTTATATTTCATCCCAAGTCTATATATCTTCAAAGTGTTGATTTTATGTTAATTTCTAGATTGGTAATTGTTAGCAATGCAAACCATAACATGAACATGAAAATTATGGAATGACTTTCAGAGAGAAAGGTAATGAGGGGATTGGGGGAAATAATTGTTGATATTAGTTATAACAAGAGGACTGTAGGACTCTTACACTTCTCATGATGATTTCACTCAACCCATGCTTCCATAACTATGTGGGAAGACTTTCCGACCAACCCCTTACATTCATGCAATGATTGGTTTGATAAGTCAAATTAGCTAGATAGATTCATTTAATGCACATGGTGGAAAAGAGGCGAGTTTGAAGGCTAGACTTGAGGATTGAGGATTTAATTTCCCATGGATCCTCTTTCCTCTTCCCCTCTATTTATCTTCACACCCATCTCATACCATTATTTGTTATATTCCAACATTAATATAAATAACTCAATTTCACTATGTCAAGCCTACCACGTGGTTGATATAAGTATATTTACATCATGCATGCCTAGTCATTCACTAGCCACGATTTGGTCTAGGGATCAACACTAGGAAGTCCATACTAGCATATTTACATTATTTTCAAGCACGGTCATGTATTTAAGCCCATGTGTTTCAACTCCCATCATTATATACTCACATTTACAATTTTATAAATAATTTGATCTAGTACATTTTAGGGATCAAACCGAGATATTATTGTATTAAAAATCATTACTTGGTATCCACATTAAGTGAAATCACCTTTAAGCAAGTGACTTTTATATTCAATATGTTGTGGGTTATAGTGCCACATCCATAATTCCATGGGGAAGAAACAATCACTTTATTAATAAAATTATTTCCCTAAGGAGCAAGCATATAGGTGTGATCTAAATAAGCAATGGATAATGGGTGTCCTAGAGTTGAATAAGAGTGCAATTCAATGGAATAAAGAGAAAAAAATGGTTGATTTATAGACTGATGAAGTAGTGAATTAATGGTAGGGATTCTTAATTTATTAATAAATAAATAGTTCAAGGGTTCAAATTTAGGGTTTTTGTTTTGTTAGGGTTAAAATATTGATAGGAAGTGGATTAAAGTTTGAAGATTTTGGTAATTAGCGCTAAGAATTTGTGTTAGTGAGTTAGATCTTGTGTCTTGGGATAGGGATTAGTGGGTTAGGTGTTATAAGGTTCAAGAATAAGAAGGGGGTTGGGATTTTAACAAGGGGTTATTAGATTATAGGGTAAGTACAATTAAGTAGAGTAGAAGGGTTGTAGGAGTAGAGGATTTCTAAGATTATGTATTTCTTATAGAGGGTTAAACATCTATTAGTTTTGGGGGGTTTAGGGATAAGTGTATGAGGTTATAAGTCGTTGTAATTGTTGTTACTTAGTATTAAATATTTGAGGGGTTTGTAGGCTAAGGTTTATGGAGTTTGTGGTTTGGTAGTTAATGGTTAGTTAGGGACTATCATCCACGTAAGTAGTGGATTCAAGGTTAGGGAGATTGAATATTAGACTTGATATTTGAGAATATGGAGTTAGTTACTTAGTGAGTCACGGAGTTAGGGTGTTATGGTTTGTTTGTTGTGGAACTCGATGTTGGGGGATTAAAGGGTCAAGAAATGAAAGGGGGCTTTGTGGGTTAGGTTTTAGGTAGTTTGGAGATAGGGTTATAGATTCAATAGGTATGGGTTAGCGACTAAATGGTTTAGTGGGTTATTGCATTAGAAGTAAGTTAATAAAGTATAGTAAATTGATTTTAAAATTAGGATTTTGTTAGGTTAGGGATGAAGATAGGGATTTAGGTGTGTGTTAAGTGTTAGGGGGTTTTTGAGATGGGGGTAGGGGATTAGGAATTAGTGGGCTAGATTTTTCATATAATAATAATAATTTAATAGTTGACATATTTGTAGGATAACGTTAAGGAGGTTGAGGGTTAGCAAGCGTAGTCGTTGCTTAAGGATTAACGGATTTATGGGAAATGGAATAAGGGTTAAAGGTTAGGACATGTTTGTGGTTAGGGATTAGTATTTAGTTACGTATTAGAATCTTTATGGGTAGCAGATCAAGGGTTAGGGGTTTTGGAGGATAGGGTTTAGCTTTAAAATTAGGGATTTTGTGAGAATAATTTAAGGATGAGTGGGTTAACAAATTAGGGTTATGGGGTTTTTAGGGAGAGAGTTTAGGGTTTATCTAGTAGTGTGTAGTGGGTTAAGGGTTGAGATAAGGGGGTAGGTTATGCAAATGAGTTTAAAAATAGGGAGTAAAGGTACTAATTGTTTAGGGTACAAGTAGATTAGAGGCTAAGTATAATAAATTAAACTAGAGTGAATTCAATATTTACAATTTAGTAGGTTAGGGTTTGGGATATGGGATTACACAAAATTTAGTCGGTTTGGAAATAACTAACCAATGTTAGTTGTTAACAAGTTAGAAAAATAGTATATTAGTATTAGTGGTGGCAATAATAGTATTAATCATTCAATAATTGAGAGGTTTATGATGTGGGGTTAAGGGGATTCAAGCTTAAGAGGTTTGTGGTTAGTTAAGGATTAGGGGTTGTGTGCATATCATATTAAAAGTAGGGGGATGTGAGAGTTGGGACCAACTTTTAAGGTTAAAATATTAATTTTATATTAGTGGTTAAAAGCTTCATGGGTGATGCATTAAGAAATAAGAGGCTTATTATTTAGGTTCAAGCTTCAGACCGTTAAAGAATTAATGGATTAGTTGCATAAGGTTTAATGGGTTATGAGATAATGGATAATGTAGTATTTGTTAGGGTGTTTGACAACAGGTCGATTAGTATGTTAGGAACTAAGGTAGAGGATCAATCAATTAAGCGTTAAATGGCTTTAGGATATTATATAGGGGGTTAAGGGTTAGGATTTGGTGCCTTAATGTTTCGACCAGTTGCTTAGAGGTTAAGTAAAGTAATGTAGAGTAGAGGGGATCCAATATTAGATGGTTTGTAGGTTATGGGTTGGTCTAATGGTTTAGACATGCATTACGTGCTAAAACGCATTCCCTTAAAATTGGAAAAAAAATATTTCAAGGATAATGGATTAATGGTTAGTTGAATCAAGGGTTAGGATCGACCTTTAAGGTTAGGGAGATAGTGGGTTTATAAATTGCAGGTTAGAGGCTACAATTTTAGTGGGAAGTGAGATAGGGGTTAATGGGTTTAGGGATATGGGTGTTAGTGCATTAGTGGGTTAGGTTTTAGGTGGTCCAAGAATAATGGGTAGGGATTTATAGGATAGGGGCTTAAAGGTTCAATGGTTTATTTACTTTCAGGGTAAGTAAAGTGTAGTAGGGTTGATGGGTTGCAAGATTAATGGTTTAGTAGTTTAGGGTCCATTATATGCCTTGTTTTTCCTCCTTGGAGGTCATAGGTTGAAATATACAGAGGGTATGCATATACTCCTCTATAGACTAAGAATTTAAATTGTTGCATGGAAGGGATCCCTTGCCCCACAAGAAATGGGTGTCATAGGTTAATTTCATGTCTAAGTAAGTCACGACCTTAAACTAGATTATTGTTATTATTGGGCACATAATCCTTGGTGTTAGGATTATTATTATTATGTTATATCCCTATTCACGTGAGGAGAATACCAAAATTTCTAGGTGAATAGGAAGATTCGCTTGAGAGTATAAGAGACCACTCACGAATTTGAACCCAAGGGTCATTCTCATATATATATTGTCAATGAGAAATGTGTGTTTAACACCTATCTCTTTCTATATTTGTGTGTGGCTACCTATTTTCTCTTTTGGGTCACCTAACAATGGTATCGGAGCCCATTATGAGCCTAGGCCTATGCCAGTTTTTTAGAAATTCTTTCATCTCTACCATATTCTCACCAATTTTTTGTAACAATTGTTACCTATGTGGAGACCTGCATTGTCTGTCATTCCTCTACATGCTTTAGACCTGTTGTATGCTCACACCTACAATGAGGTAGAGGTAGTTGTTTTTTGTTTTCTACAAAACCTTAGTTTTAGTAATCTTTATTTTAATTTTCATAGTATCTCCACTACCTGAGTGTTACCTCTATGCACCTTGAATCTACACTCAGAACCTGCTCTCTTCCTGCATATTGATTATTCCCTCTTCACACTATCATTTATTCCCTCTCTTTATGCCACAACCTAGACATACCGGTATCTTATCAATAGAGGTTTAACCTACTCCCATTTTTGTTTTCCCTCCATATTTTCCAAACTACGTGGGAGACCTCTGCGCTTTTTTTACAGTTTTCCTCCACTTGCATTAATAAATATAATTTGTAAGGTGTTGTTCGATTTTATAGTCATTCACATTCCTCTGCATCATTTTATTTTGAATTAATATCAATTTTTTCATAGACACCCAATGCTTGGTGGTGTGTAGCCTCCAATATCTAATGACATAAATAAATGAGCATGAGGTCTTAAATCCTCTCCAACTACAAAATAAATGGTTTGAACATTAAACACAAATATCTAACATGATGGAGATCAAAAATAAAAAAATTCACCTCTCTTCTCAAAAAGTATTTGACTCTTGGAATGCTCAAGCTCTGGAAGGATTCTCCTATGCTTTGAATTTTAGCAGCTTCCCCCCTAGTTTGATGTAAACATGCAGCTTCCCAAAAGGGTATCATTCGGCTATTAAAATTATGGATGTTGGGGCGCGCACCCTAATGGTCCTTAAGGTGGATAGCTCCACGGGTTTTGGGAGTTTGTAAGTGGAGCTACGGCTCAAAATAGTCTTAGGGGTGTCGGGGCAAAGTCAAAAACCTTATGTTGTAATAAACCCATGGTTTAAATCCAGGGTTTAGGGTTCGGGGTGCCCATGGTTTAAGTCCATGGTTTTGTAACAGTGCGCTGTTTAAATAGGCACTCTTGTAAGTAAGTAAGGTTAGGCTTTTTGTGTAAAAGGAATTGATGCGAAGCTAAGGCTAATTTTGTAAGAAAAGGTTAAGTCCCAGCTGTGTGCGTGGACGACCTCTGCAGCTGTGTGCGCAGAGAGTTTTGGGTGATTAGGAAATCTGCAGCTATGTGCGCAGAGGCCTGCAGCTATGTGCGTGGCTTTGAGGACTGAAGGGATCTGCAGCTGATTGCGCAAATCAGAACTGTGGTTTTTGTAGAAAGATTGAATAAAACACAGTTCTGTGGACGTAACCCCTACATTGGGGGTGAACCACGTTATATCTTGTGTCGTGGTTCTATGTGTTGTTTGTGTTGTGTTCTTTCATGCATTTATATCTATATATTTGATAAGTAGAGATCACTGCTAGACAATAACTTCGCTGTGAATTCCCAGTAAAGGGTTGTGCAAGGCACTGTTTGTTTATCTAACTGCGAAGCTAAACAAGTGAATGCTAAGCTCGGTGATTTATATTTATAATCTGTTAAAAGTTAAAAGGTACAGTAATATCCCTCTTTTGCTTGCAGAAATCTGGTTCTGCAGCACCCCATAGCTATTTTGGGTGAGACTGCAACCTGTTCGCAGGTTGTTGCCGAAAGGGCCAACACTGTGGGTCTTTTGTTGGTGCAAAGTTAAAGGTATAAAACCCGGGTCTGCCCTATTGCCCAACAAATTGGTTCCTTTGCCGGTTGAACTCAATATCTACTCAAGAGGGGTTTACGTCGTACCTAGAGGGCTATGTTCTGGAGGCCCTCTATGAAGGAAATCGGTGATTGGCTTGATGAGACTTATCTGAAATTTGCTAAGCACGAGAACAAAGATCCACGTCGTAGTACAAATGACTTTTTACAAAGGTATGTTTTTTGTGACATTTATGAAATTTTCTTTGGTAGTATCCACATAGAGTTGCACCAGTGGTTATCTAGGTTAGCAGAGCGAAGGACGAACTTCCAAGCACGTCAGTTTCCTGCTTGGACCCCCGCGAGAATTAATATACTAAAAAGGGTGAACAATGAGATATCCCGTGCTGTTGATTTCTGGAAAACGCAAACCCTTGAAGCATTTGTGACGGAGTTCGCCATCGACACGAGTACCTCCTTTAGTGAAGCCGAGTGGCAGTTTTTCAAAGGCCCAAGGGGTAAGTTCTTGAATTCATTTAGTTTGTGAATATAAATGCTATTGGCTGAAAAAGGTATATTGCTAATTGAATCAGACTGTTAGATTTAGTATTACTAACCTATGTTTGCAAGCGACAATACCTTCGACGAGCAAAGTGGTTTGCTACAAAGTGGCAAAAGGTACAAGAGAGATTTTGGATCCTATTCCCAGGGTCAGCATACCGAGTATTCCCCTGTAAGTCCCGTCAATTCAGAACCCGAAGAAACCCCTTCTGTTGGAAACCCTCCGGTAACCCCGCAACGAAGAACTATTATCCCTGAGAACCCGTCGCAGTATAAAAGTCACCCTAGCCCGAGTATTCCTGTCGCAGGTTAGTCTACCCCAGTAAGTTCCCCCTCACCTACTTTCGGTCCCCCCCCATCCCCCCCTAGATCCACTATGGCCCACATGCATGATGACATTAAGCTCCCTGTTTTCAAAGGAACTGGATCAGAGGATCCAGAACAGTTCTGGTTTTTATGTGAAGCAGTGTGGACTACTAAGTCCATTACGGATCAAGATACAAAAAGAGCGCAGTTGGTTACTTCCTTCAGAGACCGTGCTCTGACCTAGTTCATGAATTTCTCCAGCACTGAGAACCATGTATTAGCTGACATAAAAGCAGCAATGATAAAGGAATTTAAGAATCCAAAATCCGAGTCGCAGTGTATTACTGAATTGAAAGAGATTCAGCAGAGGCATGGAGAATCAGTGTGGGACTTTGATCAAAGATTCAAAGTTCTGCTAGACCAAGTCAGTTTCCCCATTGGACCTGCGCAGCACAAGGATTGGTTTATTGCAGCGTTGTTACCACATATCAGAACTCCACTCATGCACCAGAAGGTTGCTGACTAGCAGGAGGCTCTGGAAATCGCGATGAAGCTTGAAACCGCCCCTGTCGAAGATAACTCTGGTATCGCTCAAATCCAAGCGCAGTTGGCAGCGATGGCTCTGGAGCTCCGCGATATGAAGAAATGAAAAACCGGTTGCGAAGAGGCCTGGTGCACACAATTTCTGACAGAGGTTCACGACAAGGAACAGTGTCCTGTGGTAAGAAATTAACTGAATACTGGTGCGCCAAACCCGTTCAACCCTACTATTCTATATTATGAGATCTATCGGACAACTGGCCAGCATCGACCTGAGAATTGTTATCTACTACAGAGGTATGTGCAAGTCCCCAAGAACCCTTAATGCAAGTTCTGTAAGTCCGTAGGCCATAATGAAGATGAGTGTCGCAGTTATGACCTCATGAGGGAATGCACCTACGATGCCTATCGAGTACAAAATGAGGGACAGAGTAATGATGGCTATGGCTACCGCGGTGGTGCATCAGGTAGAGGTGGTTTTGGTGGCCGTGGTCGTGGTGGCATGGCTGGCAGAGGTCGTGTTCAGGTGGTGTGTTATAACTGCAACCAGGCCGGACATCTGGCTCACGACTGTCGGAACCCGACTACGACATGCCGGTATTGCCGAGCAGTAGATCATGTGATCGAGCAATGCCCGCAGCTGATAGCTAAGATTCAGGAAAGAAACAGTGGCCCCACTCAGAATCTTCAGATGATTTTCGTTGAGCAAATACCTGCACCAGCAATTAATGTTGTTACCCGAAGTGGAGCTACGACGCAAATACAGTCTGCTGAGAAACAACCTGACGAGGCTTGGGTTCGTAAGGCTCCCGTGAAAGTCCCTGACTTTGATATTGAAAGAGAAAAGGAGACATTCATGGATGCCAAGAAATATTTTGTGGCTTCTAGCCCAGCAGTAGCACCTGCGCAGCCACATCAGCAGCAGTCGCAGCTGTAAGAAGCTTCGACGGATAAAGTAAGTACACTATCCTCCTTTTTACAGAGTTGTCTGAAACTTTTACGAAATTCGAATGCTTTAAGTGAGTTGCAGAAAGTTATTGCTTCCTGCAAACCTCAACAAGGTTCTGGTCAGGCAAAAGCTGTTCATCGAGTCAGAAGAACTGGTAGGGAAATGAGGTTGAACGCTCAGATAGGAGAGTATGAGATGACTGATGTGATCTTGGACTTAGGGTCAGAAGTCAATGTCCTAACCAAGCAAACCTGGGAACGAATGGGAAAACCTGCCCTTGATTGGTCCCCTATACAGTTGATATTAGCCAATCAGTAGAAGATTGTGCCCCTAGGACGATTCCCTAATGTTCCCATAGATATTGATGGCGTCTGTACTGTAGCAGACTTCGAAGTTATTGAGATCATTGACGACAGCAATCCCTATCCAGCTTTGTTAGGTATTGAGTGGGCAATGTCAAATGCTGCAGTCATTAACCTTAAGAAGAGACAGATGACTTTCGAAGGGAAGGATTTGAGAGTCATAATCCGATTGGATCATTCCTAAGGAGAAAGGTACATAGAACCCCTCCGAGATGAAGATCAGGATGTGTTCGACCATATCTACAATATTACAGCGAAGGAAGAAGATTATGTTGATCCTAATGCCGAAGGCATTATGGATTGGCAGTGTGATAGCTCCTATATGACGGACTCAGATGATGGTTTAGAGAACTGGCAGAACCGGTTGTATGAGCTCCATGGACACAGATGCGCCAGAATTACCAAGTTTCTTAGATGGCTTACAAGAGTCCTACCTGTTTTGGATGGTTCGACAGACCCAGAAGAGTTTAGCGCAACATTCTCAGAACAGACACTAGATTCCCAGACATGGGAGACTATGGATTTCGCATTCCGTGCCACCGCAGCAAGGTGGAGGGATAACCATAAGAAGTACATTCCTAGTTGGGAAACTTTCCAGCAATCTCTTCACCTAAGCTTTGTGACTCAGCCCCAGGAGGTGCGCAAAGGGTTTCCTGGGCAGGGCAGACTGCCGGAACGCTTGGAGCACTGTTACAAAGCATGGAAACATGCACCTCGACGGGTACATAAGCTTATACATATCCAGGCACCTGTAGTAGAGAACTGGTATACGGAGGTCGAGCCTTGGCATGCTAATAGGTATGGTGACAGCGAAATCACCAAGTACCAACCTGTGGGATCGACGCTAACACCTTGTTCGCGGAATTTTTCAAGATATGCCGAAGGTCAATATGGTGTCAATGGTCCTTATTATGACACAGCTGCAGACCTGGAGGTGCTGTAGCCCAAAAGCCGACCGTTGGAACACTGTCGATTTGGCGGCGTCGGTACTTTACTCGCCTTAATTGCTTGTCCTAACGATATCCGCTGAAATCTAGCACCGTGGCAATAGGACCTCTGTCAGATTTGGCGCCTTCAATGTACATTTATGGAAGATTGGGCCGATGGATTGTATATGAAGACACCTAGGTACAGGAAAATTGCATTCCGCATTTCCTTGAGTTTCACAATTGAACCCATGTCAGCTGATCGTGAACTCCAGGACCTATTGAGAGAATTCAAACAGACGGGTCTACAGCACATCTTCGCCCCCCAACCTGAGCCTACAGCCCGTGAAGAGACTCTACCAGCACCAACTTCGCCAATACAGACATGCTCTGCCAGGAAACAGTTTAAACCTGAAGTTTGTTCTAAGCGGAACGAGGACAGACATAAGGAAACAGGGCAAACGTCGGAGGATCCCGGAATGGATCCACCTGGTTCAACAGAGATCCCAATTGACGAAGAGGAGAACATTGCGCCGCGGCGGCCCCCGTATCTTCAGCCCATTCGACCAGGAGCTAAGCCACCTCGGCGGAATGCTAAGTTCAATATATGCACTCCCTCGCTACCCCCAGGTGTGCAGCTGGTTGGAACAATGACAGGGAAAATAGATCAGCTTAAGTATGCTGACCACGACACAAGTGACCATGGGAAGTTTCCACAATTCACACCTGCCCAATACTTGCATTTCGTTAAATATTAAGAAACTGGGGCGACCTTATTGGAAGTGAAACAGTGGGCTGCTAGCTTGGATCTAGCTGGTTTGCTGAAAATGCTCGATGTTCCTCATTTTGGTCACAGCACACAAGTCACCATCGTGGTCAAGCAGCTGCTGGCGTTAGTGCATGATGGCTGTCTATGGATCGACGATAAGAAAATTCTTATTAATGGCGATCTCATTCATAGGATCACCGGCTTACCAATGGCAGGGCCTGATCCGGGGACAGAAATTCCCTCAAAGCACGAAGATACGAAGCTCGCACAAAGCATGAAGGAGCGCTTTGGCCTGACAAAAGGGAAACGTGGGTATCCCACTTCCGCGATTCAAGAGTAGAATATTTGCTTCGCAGTTGAGCTCTTGGCATGCAAAATTATGTGGAAATGCAGACCAACTGAAGTGCCTGCCCCGATCATCAGAATTGCTATCAACTGCACCGAAGGCTACAGCTACAACTGGGCAGCGTATGTTGTGAAAGAATTCCTTGAAGACGCTCGCGATGCGCAGGAGAAAGGTATGGCCTTCCACTACTCATGGTTGATTATCCTCATCGCACTGGTAGGATGGCAAGAACCTACTGAAGCACAGTTTGCTGCTGTACCAGCGCACATGCTTGGCGCAGCCAGGTACGTATCGCTGTGGGTTTCACAGGATAAAACCCACCAACAAATGACAAACTATGTATTTGCCTTTTATATGCTGAGTATCTCGTATGAGATCATAAAAACCCCACGGCTCAGTAATGAGTTATTCTCTCAGTATGATGGAGCGGTCAATTTCAGGGATGATATGCACCATATTTTTATTTAGGCTTGCGCAGATAAGAAGCATCAATGGTTTAAGTTTCCATATGTAGTGACTAAAGATGATATCCTTGCGATAGTACAGCAGTGGCTAGCAGAATGGTTAAAAGACGCAGGGACAAAACCTAAGATTCCTGTCCCTCCTATCACCGATATGGGCACAGGCCCCAGTCACACGTAGCAGCAAGAACCCCCCGTAGACAGTGACGAACAAACTGAGTCGCAGCAGACTGCTAGCAACCAGGGAGGAGATGGTGGAAATGAAGATGAAGAAGAAGAAGAAGAAGACTCAGTTAAAACTATCTCAGACCCTAATAGGCAGCATAAGCGCAAGACACCGGACGCAGAGGAAGTAGACAAATCGCCACCTCGAAAGAAAGCAAAGGAATCAAAGGATAAGAATATCGACGAAGCACCCAGTGTGACAAGTGCGGAGCTTGATGAGGCTTTCTCAAAGTCCACCGAAGTTCTCACTAAACAATGGTCAGAGTTTGCAGCTGTGCATCTGGATGCCATCACCAGTGTAGCCAAGCACATCTCGGAGCTTAAGGACTTAGCAGCGAAATCAATGACTGGCACTGCAGCCAGCAGTACCCCAGTAAACACGTAGCCAGACCTAAGGCAATGGCCGACCCAAGATAACAAAGGGAAAATTTCGAGCGCAGCTCTTATATTAACAGATGCAGCCTCTCGCTCGGTGATGAGTATGAAAGTTGGCATAGACTACACTAAGCTCTCTATAACAGAGCTACATCTCTGTCAGTCAGCCATTATGACAGAAATTCAAGCACGAGACCAATATTCGCAAAAACAGTTAGAAGAGGCCATAAGTCAGCAGCAGGGCTTCGCAGCGCAGCTAGAGGCAGCAGAGCAGAGAAAGAGGGACGCCGAAAGAAAGCGGATTACACTAGTCTGAGTTTTGGATGAGACATGTCGAAGTCTTCCTAACTTCGACATGCAGCTGGTGGAAGAGCCAGAACAAATATTAGTCAGGCTAAAAGACTACGCACAGCAGTCTCGTAATGAAATTGAGAAACTCAAAGCAACACATGAGGCTCAGATCGCGGAGCTTCAACTGCACATCCCTCCGGAAACTCCACCTGAGGTTAAAGAACAGAGCCGCACAGACATTCAGGCATCCGCAGCGAAAATTTCAAATATTGTGGGTACCGCAACAAAGTTGCTTGGAGACAGTGTCAAGGCCTGGACCACCCTGCAGGAACATCCAGAAATAGGACAGCTGCAAGAAACCATCAAGCAACGACAGGAAGAGTTGGATACCGTAAAAGTGGAAATTAAGACTCTGCCACCGATGGAGAAAATGCTCAAAGTAACGCGCAGCAAGGAACTCCAGTAGGAAATTGAGTCATGCAGGGTGAAAGTAACAGAGTTGGAAAACTCTATACAGCCACTTGTCAGTGAGGCTTTGGAATTAAGTACTGCGGTGGATAGCCAGTTCAAAATTCTGAAGGAATATGATGCATTCGCACAGGAAAAGACCAGCGAAGCATCATCCACCGTACTGCAAGATTTGGTGGAAAAGGAGAAAGCAACTGACGACATCATGCACAGTCTCAATACTCAGTTCACCGTCCTCGCAAAGAAGCTTCGTCCGCCAGGAAACCAACAGAGTGTCCCTGGACAGGCCACTAGTGAGTCTTAGGGGCCTGTTGGGGTGCGCACCCTAATGGTCCTTAAGGTGGATAGCTCCACGGGTTTTGGGAGTTTGTAAGCGGAGCTACGGCTCAAAATAGTCTTAGGGGTGTCAGGGCAGAGTCAAAAACCTTATGTTGTAATAAACCCATGGTTTAAATCCAGGGTTTAGAGTTCGAGGTGCCCATGGTTTAAGTCCATGGTTTTGTAACAGTGCGATGTTTAAATAGGCACTCTTGTAAGTTAGTAAGGTTAGGTTTTTTGTGTAAAAGGAATTGATGTGAAGCTAAGGCTAATTTTGTAAGAAAAGGTTAAGTCCCAGCTGTGTGCGTGGACGATCTCTGCAGCTGTGTGCACAGAGGGTTTTGGGTGATAAGAAAATTTGCAGCTGTGTGCGCAGAGGCCTGCAGCTATGTGCGCGGCTTTGAGGACTAAAGGGATCTACAGCTGAGTGTGCAGATCAGAACTGTGGTTTTTGTAGAAAGATTGAATAAAACACAATTCTGTGGACATAACCCTTACACTGGGGGTGAACCATGTTATATCTTGTGTCGTGGTTCTGTGTGTTGTTTATGTTGTGTTCTTTCATGCATTTATATCTATATATCTGATAAGTAGAGATCACTGCTAGACAATAACTTCGCTGTGAATTTTCAGTAAAGGGTTGTGCAAGGCACTATTTGTTTATCTAACTGCGAAGCTAAACAAGTGAATGCTAAGCTCTGTGATTTATATTTATAATCTGTTAAAAGTTAAAAGGTACAGTAATATCCCTCTTTTGCTTGCAGAAATCTGGTTCTACGACACCCCATAGATGTTTCGGGTGAGGCTGCAACCTGTTCCCAGGTTGTTGCCGAAAGGGCCAACACTGTGGGTCTTTTGTTGGTGCGAAGTTAAAGGTATAAAACCCGGGTCTGCCCTATTGCCCAACAATGGATACAAGATAGTTTTGTGAGGATGTTTAAATAATGTTTTGAGCTCATAATGTTTCAATTTGTATACATGATCATGAAGATATCTCATGCATACATCCATTAGTCCTAATGGTGAATTGGATCTATCTATGTCTCCATAGAAAAAATTACAAGCATTGTTAGTACTAAGCAGCTTCAGGAACATGCTTCATGGATTTGAAGAGATAGAAGACTGGTTGTTGTGACTTAGAGCTTGAGGAGTTGTGTTTTAGTTTTACAGTCCATTACCTCCTCATTGTAATGTGAAAGACACCCTAATCTGTGTTGAAGTGATCTCCTCATGATTTGGTGTGCCATCACAATTTTGGAAGAGATTCATACACTTTTAGAGAGCTAGTGCTTGTGCTGTGGAAACCATACTATCGTTTTGTTTTGTTGTTGCTATTGGAAATTGTGCAACTTCAGAAGTTATTCTTATTGTACTTCTATTGTATTTCTTTTTACCTCCTACGGGAGTTCATATTGATGTAACTACTCATGTAAACCCTAGAAATAATCAATGTAAACCTTGGGGAAAGAATAACAAGAAAAGAATAAAAATAAAAGTATCTTTGTATTTTCCCCAAGGTAGGTCAGCCCTAGTAATTTTCCACTTGTAAAATCAATATAAATAGGAGGTGCCCCTCCTCATTATTACACACATTCACAGCAATTCACTCAAACAAAAAATGTGCACTACTGCAGTCTAGGAGAGTATTTTCCTAGGGTTATATCTTAGAGAGACATTCTCTCTCTCTCTCTCTTCTTATCTCTATTCTCAGGAGTCATTATCTTTATACAAAGTTTTGTTGTGTTTTTCCCGATTGGGTTTCCCATGATAAATTATTGTGTTATTTGTGTATATGCTTTGTATTTCTTTAAGAGATCCTATTTTTTATTTGCAAATAAGATATACTGCTATAATCTTGTAAAAACTAACAAGGTATCATAGCAGTTCTAGAAGAGCCATTGTCGGAAGCTAGGGTTTGACCTTCCAAGGACTTCCCTCATATCTTCAGCAGAAATAGAGCTGTGGAAACTTCGTTATAGGGGAGGCGGATCTTTTGGTGAAAGAAAAACAAATTTTGAGAAGTTTCAATTTTTTTATTACGGGATACAGTGGGAAGAAACTAGGGCATCAAGTTTCGGAGGTTTCCCGCCATTGTTTTGGCTTGACCTCACCTTCCCTCAACTCGCCTTTATAGGGTGCATCTATTTGTAAGGCCAGTTTCACTAAATTGCAAATTTTAGTTTTTAAACTAACTCCTGCTAGGGTTTCTGGTTTAGACCTGTAGACAAGATCAATGGATTGAATGTTGACTATCGTCTTGATGGGGCTACAGAATTCATATCCTGGAATCCTATGGTTATTCTCATCCTAGAAGAAAATGATCTCTTGAATTTTGTCAATGAGAAAGGTCCATAACTAGAAGCGGAAGAATCCAAGTCCCAGTGGAGGAAGTGTGATGCGAAATCAAGAAGGATTCTAGTGGACTCAGTCAAAGATCACTTAGTTCCGTGAATCTTAGAAAAAGTGGAAGAGACATAGATCTGCACCCTTCTTATTTATCTCCCAAACACTATTAAATTCCAGGCATTGTGAAGAAAAGTTGCAGCTGAAGAAGATTCAGACTGGTTTGGTCTAAGCAAGTTTGTAAGTGTTGCTACAACTACTCCAAAAGAAGAAGTTGTAGAAGAAAATCACCATCATTCAAGAACTCAGATATAACAAATATCAATTCAACATTCAGAAGTGTAACTTGCAAAATGTAGTTTTTGGAAGTTCTAGTGCATTTTTCGTATGTGCATGTGTTATTTGTACAGTATCAAATTGAAGGAAAAGTTAAATTGTATTGTATTTGGGTGCGTTCTCGTTTGAGACTAACACCCTTCACTTTTTGAGTTCGAGTATGTGGAGTTATGTTTGTAAAGGGTAGAGTTGTGTAACAAACATAAATAATAACAATAATAGATAAATAAATATAAATAATTAAGTAGCAGGATTTTGATTTGGATAGTCGTGAGATATGTGGGGGGAGTTTTAGGATTAATAAAAATTATAATAATAATGTTATTATAATTTTTGATGGTTTAAACTATAATAATATATATTACTATAAATAATATATTATTATATATATAAATTTGGAATTGAAAACCGATTTAGGGTTTTAAACGAGGTGCTGATTGAGAAAAAGAGGGAAGGTAGCTTGAGGAATTGAAAGGTTGGATGGTGAGGGGGAATAGAGGCAAGTGATGAGGGAACACAGGAAGGTATCGCCGGTGGAGGGCGACGATGGAGAGCGCTCGTGTGCAAATAAGGAAGGGAGCAGGAAGAAGGGTACTGTGCGGGAGAATGGAGTGCGAAGGAAAGAAATGGCGGTGGGGGCGACGTTTGTGGGAAATGGGAGTTGGACTCCGGATCCGGATGTGGACGGGAAGGAAGACGGGGAAGGCACCCAGTATAAAGGCGTGCGCAGGACTACACAACAGGAGGGCACACGAAGGTTGGGGAGGCTGCGAGGAGCGTAGCAGGAGAGGGAGAAGAGTAGCGGGGAGAAGATAGTGGAGGAGTTCGGGGGGATTTGCAGTGCGTGGGGACAGGATGTGGTTGGCCGAAAGGAGGGAGGTGGGATAGCGATGGGAGCGTGGAGCAACGAGGGTAAGAGGGGGGAACCCCAGCACAGGTTGGATTAGAACTTCGACTATGTAATGGCCACGGGCCTAGTATTTAGTCATAGACCAACTTACAGAGAAACTCTGACAATTATGGCTAAAAGACAGATTCATAGAAGCTCCAAGATGGGTGGCCAAAGGTCCGGAATCAGCAAGGCCTGAGAAGGGTTGGCTTTGATACCACTGAATATATGTATCTATATATTTTCAAATAATTCAAAATAAATCATCATTTTTGAAATAACCCACATATTGAATAATTGATAAATATATTAAAGATATGATTTGTATTGATAATGAAAGTTGTATTAATATGCCTTCTTGGTGACTATTCACAAGGGATGTGTCTCTTAATTGACATTAACTTATTAATTATTTATATTTATTTATATATTATTGTTATTATTTATGTTTGTTACAAATTGCAAGAATCTCTTAGTTTGATTGATTCTATTTGGACCTACCTGCACAAGGATTCCTCATAATGTCTCAATCTGAAGAAATATTAGAGTTGTTGAACACTCTAATGCTTATTGTTGTAGATGTCTTAGTTACAATCTGAAAGAACTCTCCAAACATTTATCAATTATTGGAAGAATTTGAAAGCCAATGAGGACAATGTACAACAAAGGAATCAACATCTAAAGTAGTGTTTATTCAAAATAACCCTCTCTTTGAAAATGATTCCTATCAGCTACTAACACATAGTGACACAATGTCAAAATATGTACAACATGTTCAGAGTTACACTTTCCAACATTGTGATCGAGTTGAGCATATGAAAGATCATTGTTTTGATCTTCATCCTTGTCGGCATTACAGGAAGTGTAACAATTATTTAGATAGATATTCGACACTAAAAAAACATGCAAGAATAAAACTTACAACATAAAATTTTACTACTTCTTATCATGTACCTGACAAGCGGGACAATATGTCAGGCTTCAAGTTTCGAAGCCTTGTCATTCTGAATACAAGCAGTCATGGCCTTCTTTAAGTAATCCACAACAAGTAAACTTGAGCCACAACCAGTTTTAGAGGCCATATCCAAAGATGTATCAAGAAGGCAGAAGAGAACCTTACTACAAAGCACTCATGTGTTATGTGTCTAGTTTTGACACCGTGAGACTCTCCACTCCTCACATTGTTCCTGACAGATGGGAATAAATACCGTTAGAAATAAGCGAGGAAGAATAAGTGAGCCAAAACAAGCAAACCAAGTTAACGCCATGTTCGACTGAGCTCCAAAGTTTATGGTAAGCCTAAAACCACACATTTAGCGAAATACTTCAGCTTCTGCTAGACATCAGATTGTGGTATCCAAAACACCACTTTCCAAAGAACTGTTGAGCCTTCGTGTCAATTTCCAGACAGAACCTCGAAGCCTTCATGCCAAGTTCGAGAGTTTGCGGTCAACCTTAAACCACCTAATTAGTAGAAGACTTCAACTTCTATTAGCCCTTTTGGTTTGTGGTTGGGAAAACACACCACTTCAAAGAGCAATTGTATTTAGTAGGAGAAGTAACCTTCGGTTAAATTGCTTGGCATAGTCAAATTGTTAAGTTGAAAATGTTCAACAATGGTAGTTGTCATCTTCTAGTTATTCAACTCTCTTTTCTTGGACTCACATACACCCCTTCTGATTAAGGGGGGAATTCATAATCCTTGGTGGTAGGATTATTATTATGTGATTTCTCTATTCACATGAGGAGAAGACCAAAATTCATAGGTGAATAGGAAGAGTGACTCGAGAGTCCAAGAGACCACATGGGAAGTTAAATCCAAGAGTAATTCTCATGTAAATATTTTATATTGATCAATGAGAAATGTGTGCTTAACAACTATGGAGGATCCATTGTAAAGTGGCCTCGAGTTGAGCAGTGGCTAGCTCTTTTGATTTTTCCACGTAAACATTGTGTGTCTATTGTGATATGATTTCTTTCCTATTTTATTTCTGTTGAAAGTTATTATATTTTAATGCTAGTTAAATCCAAATTATTGATATCAGAACTTGGTTAACGATTGTGAGATCTGGCGCATGGAGTGTAGATCTGTGTAGATGTCATCGTTCTTGCTGTAGGGAAGATGTGTTTGGGTCGTGAGTTGTCCATCGAAGAGAAGTGATCCATGAGTCCAGATCGCTGTTGAACATGCCCACGTGAAGAGCCGTCGATCCATGTATTGAAAAATCAATTTGGATGAAGAAAAAATCATGTGAATGGAGTCTGCATTAATCAAATCTGACGGACAGGAGGTAAGGAATTATGCAAAAACCCTTGCCTCTTGAGGAAAGAACAGCATCAAATAAAACTGGTTCATGAGATGAGAAATTCGAAAACCAATTTTGCATGAAGAAGATCCACCCATGTGAAGAGAACCGCTACAATGAATAAAGAAGCTTCTGCAATTCTGCGTGAAAACTTGTTCAGACGAGCTATGAAAGCATGTATGTCGTTAGCTGAGAAATGAGTAGTGAGGTTGAAAAGTTTTAAATGTTATTCATGTCAATCAAAAATAAAAAGAAAAAAGATTTTTTTTAAGTGGATGGTGGAGACTTTAAATAATATTTGTTTAATTTTGTTTTAATGAGATTTGGTTAATAGGATTGGATTCAATGTATCTTAATGGAAAATTATTAAAGTTGTGGGTCATGGTATGTCATTGTAAAAGGGTGTTGTTCACAAAGTTATTAAAATCAAAAGGAGGACAAAATAAAAAAAATATTAAGAGATGTAAATATTTTTGTGTTTGAGTTAAAAATGTGTGGGGTGTATAATTAGTGGTACTTATCATTTAAGAAGTATTTTTTGGTTCAAGTTATGAAACTTAGTTGTAGGTAAGTTTTGATTCTCAGGGTGCTAAAAGCACACAAAAAAAAGTATATTTCTTATGCACATAGAAGGGATGTTGCATAAGTGTGAAATGAACCACTAGGTAGGTACCAGGGTGGAAGGTGTACTCATACCCTAGCTTGATGTGCATCATAGAGGTTGAGCCTTCGATTATGGGAGAAATGTAATATAGTTTAATCTCAATTGTGGGACAAAGAAGAGAGTGCCTAGAGAACTGACGGTTACAATTGTTGAGGACCCTTGTAATCTGATAGATTGATTCTTCCTTATATGGATGTCAATGATAAGGTTGGATGCAGTCACAAAAGGATCATGGCAGAAAGCAAGCAAGAAAGCAAGCATAGAAATGAAAGAGAATGAAGCAACAAACAACAAAATTAATGGAGCAGTTTACATGTAAATTGGCATATGGTCGTTAAACGTGGTAAAGCATGCATACCCATGGGTAATTCATTGGTAAAGTCGGGAGATAGACATAGGTGATAGGGGGGTGTATTTGAGATCCCTAAGTCAAGTTTAAAGGGAGGATTGTTAGGGTTAACCTTTCTTGGGAATGATTCAAACATGGTTTAGTTATAGCACATGGTTTCTTGTAGCCCATGGTATTGGCCCAAGGTATTGCATGTAAAGAAGCATTTATAAGACTTAGGAGGCTCCATTGTAAAGTGGCCTCGAGGTGAGGTGTGGCTAGCTCACTTGGCTCTGATTGGACAGTTTAGATCAAGGAAGATAATAGATCTATTATAGTGGTTTTTCCCAATTTTAAGCTTTCCACGTAAATATTGTGTATCTATTGTGATATGTTGCTTGCCTATTTTATTTATCTTTCAAGTTATTATATTTTAATTCTCCTTAAATCTTAATACACATGTAAGGACTAATACTTCCATCACTTTTATTATTATTAAGACATGACACTAATTTATAAATATATTTTATTGTAAATATACACTTTTTATATTTATCTCAACCACAAGTGATGATAAATATGGGTAACCTTAAGGGAGTCAACCATATTTGAACTTGTGATATATGGTCTCCCCCTTAGCAAAATTCCTTGATTAACCTAAATGAATTAACCCTTGGCACTGATTTCCATTGTTATTTGTGATAATTCTTGTTTTATTTTCATTTGTTGAGATTTGTGTGATTAAACATTTGTTTATTTTTTTATATGTTTTATTATAAAGCAATTAGATTATTTTAGTTAGTTAAGTTAATTTGTGAATATAAACTGGCATAGCCACAAGGAAAGTGGTCGGTGAATGTCGGTAGGCACAACCAACCACTTAGTTTTGTGAAGATAGTCAAGTGTTAAAACAAAAACTAATCACCCTTTAATTGAAGTTTATTTAAATCTTAATCAGGATGCATTTAACCATAATAAGATACGACCACCGTGATAGGAATCCATGCTCTACACTCAAATTATTTGTTATGTTATTCCACTTGGAATTTGTCATAAATTTGGATACAATATAAAAAATTAATGTTAGTGTAGTCAATAAAATATACATTATTATTGATGCAAACCAAGTTGGAACTAAAAAATGATGATGACAACCCTAAGTGCATCCAAACTTGTAAAAACTGTGAAAATGTGAGGAATTTGATTTTAAACTATTTTTTGGTAACTTGGGCTGTAGTTTTTGAACAAAAATTTAAATTTTAGTGGTATGATTAGTGGAACACTACTTTTAAGATATTACATTGTTTGCTTGAGAAATTAATTATGTTGTTTGAATTGACCATTGTCCCTACTACTTTCATATGACTCATGAGAGTCATTGCACACATTCTTTGGTAAGTTTGTAGTTATATATTTGGGTGGTATATTGATATTCAATGAGAAAAAAGAGCAATAGGCATAACATCCCATGCTAGTATTTTAAAAATTGAGAAATTGTCGATTGTGCATCAACTTGAAGTGTAAAATATTGAAGGATTTGATGTCCCTAGGTTTAGGTTTGTGATGTATAAGAACATATTACAAATGGATATAGAGAAAGAGAGCTCAATATTGGAATGGATCATGCCTTGCATTGCCACATGATGAGAAGTTTTCATGGTGTAGAAAATATTTTATTATGTTCACTAAAAGACTTAACAAAATGTGCATGTCAATGACAAGATGTATAAAAGCACAAGGTTTAAAGGAGAGCACGTGGAGAAAAGTTACAAAGGCACTTGTGTTGGTGTCACATGATTTCACAAAAGTTAACAAGCGGGCTTGTCATGCGAATGTAGTGATTATTGGATTAGTGTTGAGATAGGGAGGAAGGTCAATAGTAGCATTTTTCATGAGAAGTTGAACGAAGCACATCATAAATATTTTAATGACAATTTTGAGTTTTATGTTATTGTGCATACATTAGACCATTGGAGACAATTTCTTACCAAAGGAGTTCATAGTGTACACAGAGCATCAACCACTAAAGTGTATTAACAACCAAAGGAACTTGAAACAAGGGAATATGAATGGGTTGAGTCTCTATAAAGTTACACACTAACATTCAAGCACGAGTCCAAGAAATAAAAAAAATGGAGTAGACATGTTCAGTAGGAAAGCACTGATATTGGAAACAATGAGGAATGAGATAGTTGGATTTGAATAAATCAAGGACTTGTATGAGTGAAAAAAGGATGTTAGGCATGTAATAAGGATTTGCACAAACCCAACGATGTAGGAAAGAAGTGTGCAGTTGGATTATTTCATTAAGATATGTATTTAATCAAGAGGAATCCATGCATATCAAAGAGTTCAATGTGTAATAATTTGGTTGAAGACTCAAAAATTTGCACAATGTAGATTATCATATTTTGGGTGTGATAAAATGTAGATTTTGTTAGAAGAGACATCACTTGACGAGTGTGAAGGAAGTCTAGTGATTTATGGTGTATTACAAAATGTGTTAGATGGAAAAAGGAGTGCAGAAAAATACGCAATTATATGCACAATTGTAAATACCAAAGATGTCGTCGGATGATAGTATATATGGGTCTCATTCTAGGACTGTCGAGAACATAGCATGAATTTAATGGTTTGTTTGTGGTGGTTGGTATGCGGTTTTCTAATATGGCATATTTTCTAATGTGTCATAATGAAATGATATAACATATTACGAATGGCTATTCTTTAAGGAGGAGGTATGGTCACATGGATTTCCAAATACAATCACATCAAAGATAGCATGTTTTAATTCATTTTTAGAGGACGTTGTTGAAGATGGAAACGAAGATGCAATATACTAAAGTATATCAGCCTCAAATGATGGAAATATGGAGATAGTTAATTAAAACTTGGGAAATATTCTAAGACGTTTTTGTTTGATACAATAAATGAGAGTGGGACTAAGTTTGACATAGGGTGATTTTAGATGTACTACTCTCTTTTTTTTATCAGTAAGAAGGAACCTTTATATTACTTAGAATTGTAAAAACTATTACATAATTGTTACATAACTAAGTTTTCCCGAGACACGGATTCAGACTATATACTTGTGACCAAAAAAGAATGATATATAGCAGAAACCAAACTGAAAATATAGACATAGTTTCAGTTTCCCAACCTTTGTACAAGAGCAGCATTCCTAATTGAAAAACTAAAAAGGAAGAAGACATCCTAAAATATAATATAAACAAAACAAGGAGTTGAAGCAAATGGAGGAAGAGAAAGTTGTTAATCTTTCATTACAAATTTTGCCTCTTCTCCGTTTGATTTCATGGTTGTTTTTTCCTTGGATTCACAATCCAAGTCTTTAGATCCTTGTTGGCGCTGGAACGGTGGCTCAAAAATAAATATGAATTCATTCTTGTGGACCAGGGTGCGGTCTGCATCCTCCTTGAACATGCTCAGTAAGCTTGACCATGTCCCCAAATATTTACCTCTTCGGCATGGCTCTGGAGAGAATAAATTTGAGCATCTAGTAGTTGTTCATGACCACATCAAGGCCAAGCCTAAGCCTGAATTCACCAAAATTTCCTTTTTTACATGGAGGAGATTTCAATGCAGATGTGGGGAGGGGTTTCCACACAGAAGAGCAATTCCCAGTGAATATTCTCAGCCGCAGTATGATGTGAAGTCATAGTGAAAGGCTTAAAATGAACCAACCCTAGAGAACTTAGAGATAAAGGCTCGAGAAATAATATAACAGTGGATTCGTCGGTGGGTCTCGTAGACCTTTCTTACCAACAGAGTTTGCAGACAAGGTTGGCCAACAGAACTTGCATCCTGAAAGTTGTGAGGGGATGAGGATGGCAAGCGCGGTGTTCATATTGATAAACAAACCTGCACACATGCAATGATCACCTGAGTACCTAATCCATGTGAACCAGAGCATGGTTGAGCAGTTGTGATGAGCTCCCAAGTATCGGAGCCATGTGAACCATAGCATGGCATAATGGATTTTTATGTCGTTTATGTAGCAAAGAACAGAGCTATTACACGATCCCGCATGTGAATATTGTGTGCAATGCATTTAAGAAAGAGTTTAAGGGGGAGGTCTACCACTTGTCCTAGCATGTTCACCGTCCCTGTCATGCCACTTGTCTTAATCGCCTTGATCACCTGCATCCAGGGAAATGAGACATTGAGAAGCAATATGTTTCCAGTTCTCTCTGCATATTGGATCAAGATTGTCCTCCCAACGAAGTTGTTGGATAACTCTACCAATTTCTACTTCATGATTGGAAATGGAATTTGCAAACCTATTGTCTTTCCTTTTTACATGTTGGAAAACAACTGTCAAACTTGCCAAAAGTATTGCTTCTAAGGTTCCTAGTTTGATTTCCAGTCTCCAATTATTTGTCACTTTGCTTCCTGTTGAGCCCGCTTAAATCATGTTTTCCATATTGATTATTACAAGAGAATTGTCTTCTACAATGAGAGGAGTCCAACCCTAACTGATGGCCCATGTGAGGCCAACCAGTAATCCATCTGGTTCTGCAGTGTTGTTGGTATAAAATCCTAGGGATCCCTAGAAGACACCTTGTATTTTACCACTATAATCTCTCGTTGCACCTCCAAATCCGGTTGGTCATGTGTTTCCCTTTGAGGCACCATCAAAGTTGATTTTGAAAGTGTTTGAGGGAGGAGGGGACCAATGGTTCGAGGAGGCCTTGTTGATCATTTTCAGCTTGATGTAATCATTGTGAGATTGAATGGAGGAAATACCCCATGCTTGAATTATTTGTATTTTGTTGGCGTTGAAGGCTAGGTCATTGTCTCCCCAGGAATTTAGTCAAAGAGTTTTGAGAATTTGTTTCTTCAATGTATTCCAGACATATTCTTGCTTCCTTGACATGTTTTCAAAGATATTATTGTTTCTTTCAATCCATATTTCCCAGACAACAAATCCTGGAAAGAGATCCCATATTATGTTAAGGAGCGGGTTATGAAAGGATTATGTGTTGAATTGGTAATTGAGATATCTGGATGCCCTTTCACTCTAGAAAATTACCTAAAGATGTTTTCTCCCTTTTTCCACTTTTTATCGGCACAATTGCATTCATCGAGGAGCTGGTTGATGCATTCTCCTTCTTTCATGCACATACAGCACCAGGATGGCCCTATGTATCCTCTTTTTAGTATGTTTTCCTAGGTTGGGATGTGTATGAAAAGTAGGAGCCAGAGAAAGGAGGATACTTTTGGCCATAAGTTGACTTTCCATACTTTTCTCCATTTTTCGTCATGGGACTCATTGGAAGGATTGGAGAGGAGAAGAGCAACTTCTTTCAGGTTGAAGATACATGTTTGGGAGAATCCCCATCTGATTTTATCACAACCATTGTAAACTCAGATTTTCCAGGTTTGGAGTATTTCCTAGAAAGCTTGGATGTCTTCATTAGGACTTAGCGCTTGCCACCAACTGAAATTTTGTCATCTTCTAAGGTGACCTATGTTTTCCTCTAGCCACATATCCTTGAATTTTGTTTTTTTAATGGACAAGATTTTCTCCCTTAGAATTGGAGTTTTGAAATCTTCCATCAAATGGATTTGTTGATGCCAAGAGTCTAGGAAAAATTCTGTTGATTCTCCATTACGGATCTCCCAAAAACTGAATTGATGAATAAGGGTGTGATTGGCTTGTGTTGAGTGCTAGATATGAGAACCTTTGAGATTTTTTGAGAATCGGACAAGGTTCTGCTTGGCCCATTTATGAGCATACTTCACATGCCATAGGAGAGCCCAAGGCTTAAAGGAATGAGTAATCCATCTCCACCATATTTTGGCATTTAAGATTTGATTGTTGGTTGCAGGATCTCTGGGACATAAACCTACGACAAGTTTGGGTTTGCATATAGAACTCCAATCCACATGAGACCACCTTTTGTGGTTATTTGAGCCTCCCTAAAGGAAGGTGTGTTTTATAGCATGATTTTTTTAGGATTGACTTAGGAGGCGCAAGAATAGAAAATAGGTACATGGGAATTGCTTGCAGAACCGCTTTAACAAGGATAAGGCGACTGGGAAAATTGAGGGGTCAAAATCTCCAGCAGCTTAATTTTTGTTTCATTGTGTCAATAAGATCTTTCCAGGACACTTGTTTGACAATTGATTCTGCTAGAGAGGAACCAACATACTTGGTGGGTAAATATCCTTCTGGGTACTCAACGATACGAAGAATGTTGCATTTGGTGATTTTACAAGTGTTGAAAATAAAAAGATATGATATTTTTCTTTGTTAATGTCCAACCCACTAGCCATGAAAAAAATTTGGAGGCTATCTTTGAAAGCTTTGGCTTCCTCCACCGAAGAGCATCCCATAAGCATGGTGTCATCCACAAACTGATGATGGGTTTGGGGAGCCATGCCGGTATGAAGAGAAAGACCTTTGATTTCAAGAGCTAGGTTTCTGGCTTTGAGGAGATGCCCTAGACCTTCAGCAATTAGAATTAAAACAAAGGTGGAGAGTGGATCTCCTTGTTTGATTCCCCTGGTAGGATGTAAAGTTTTTGAGGGGGTGCCATTAATTAGAATGGAGTAGAAAGTATTTGAAATTGATTTGATGATCCCTTTTACCGAATGGTGACAAAAACTAAAATCCAACATTATATTCTTCATAAACAACCAATTTAACATGTCAAAATACTTTGAGAGGTCAAGTTTGATTAACATTCCTGGTTTTTTGGTGATTATGAGAGAGTGGATGATTTCATGGGAGATGAGTATACCATCAATAATTTTCCTACCTTCTACATATCCTGATTGATCCAGAGATATTAAGGAAGGTAAGAGAGTCTTGAGCTTGTTAGCAATGGTTTTGGTGATGATTTTGAAGATAACATTACAAAGACCTACATATCTAAATTTACCTAGAGAGTTGGCTCCATTTTCTTTAGGAATAAGAGAGAGGAAAGTTGAATTGAAGGCTTTCAAAGCTTTCCCCATCTTCCTTGATTCCTCTACAATTTCCAAAACTTCCTCTTTAATAGTGTCCCAGCAAGCATGAAACAAATTAATAGTAAATCCATCTGAACTGGGGGATTCACCATTTTTCATTTGCTTGGATGCTTCTTCCATCTCTACCAGTTCCATGGGTCTACGTAGTATCTCATTTTGTTCTTGAGAGACCAACGAATGGATGTGCCCGATAATTTCCTCCATAGTCGTATTCTAGTTCAAGTTTGGTTCTTCCACCAGGTGTTTGAAGTGACTAGTGAGGACTTGTTCTATTTCTACATGAGTTTCTTCTTTTGTTCCATTTTGTTTTTTTAAGCATACAATCCTATTTTCTTGTCGGTGTTAAATGGTGTCACGAAAGAAGAAAGAGGAATTTATCTCGCCATCCTTAAGACAAATATTTATGGATTTTGATTTCCAGATATTTTCTTCATGAGTTTATCTAGTGTCCAACTCTTCCTGCCTTTTTTTCCCTTCCTCCTTGAGGGAGTCTGAATATCCCTCTTTCATTCTTATCCTTTTGATGTCTTCGATTTGGGCTTCAATTCATTGTTTTTCAAAATTAATATTACCAAAATGCTCTTTGTTCCTGATTTTGACTTGTTCTTTGATGTACTTCATCTTTTTTTGAAATTTATATATTAAAGTTCCTTCAAGTCGCTACAATTATTTCCACCATTGAGGTATGAGAGGTTGAAATTTTGGGTGGGAGAGCCAAAATTTCTCGAGTTTGAAAGGTATTCTTAAATGTTCCCCCACTTTGCTCCAATCAAGACTAATAAGCCAGTGATATGATCCTGCAGCGAGAAGAACTAGTGCTGAGATATATTCTCCTCCAATGAGAATAGATTCCAACACTAAAATCAATCAAGTCGGGAAGCAATATACATATCTCCAGAACACTTGTTATTCTAGTTATACATGTTGTTAGTTGTGATGATTTCCACCAGAGATAAGTCATCAATCAATTTTTCAAAAGAAGCATTGGAGGTACTTCAGGTGCACAATCTGCCTTTTTTTCTCCAAGATTACGAATAAGATTGAAGTATCCCCCTAAAATTTGGTGTCTTTGGCCAACCCAAAGATTTAGCATTTTAAGGAAATTTAAGAATGTTTATTTTGGTGAAAGCAAGAAGGGACCATATACATTAGAGAGAATGCCTTTGAAATTGGTTACTATGATGTGAAATTCAGTAAAAATAGAGAATCTAGTCACTAGAAAGCTTGATAAGATAACCTCGAGAGGGTTCCAAATGATACCTAGTCCTTCAACTAAACAAATAGCATCAATAGCTATTGATTAACTGCCTTTCCATATTTTTTCTCCTATTGCTTTAAAGCTTACTTCGACGCATTTTTTTCTCAATAAACATAACTAAGGTTTTTTCTGAAGCAATTTTCCTTTTCAATACACACTTTTTAGCGGTGTACTACAACCTATAATGTTCCAAGAAATGAGATTCATTGAGAAGGTTTGAATGGAATGGAAAATGTCACCTCTATAGTAGTAAATTGGCCTGAAGCCACCAATTTTTACCCCATATCCTTGATATGTTTTTGGTTGCTTATTATTCCACGCTTCTCATTTCCATTCTTTTTTATCACTTCATGGATTTTTGCATTGGGATTTTTTGAAACCACTCCTAGGGTTTTTGCTTTTCTAGTTTTGATAATGGCCTCTTTGAGAAAAAAAACTTGATGAGAGGGCATGACTCCTTTATCTGGGTCTTGTACCGCTTTTTCCAGTTCGTCTAGGTCTAGATATCTTATGTCCATGTCGTAGGTGTCATCTCCCAGCATTTCGACATTCGCTTCAATATCAAGAGGATTTGAGTGGGTTTGGTATTTTTTCCCAGCATCTACTTCTTTGTTCTTTTCCTGGTGATTTGTTCATTCCATTTTTGGGTTATCCTACATTTTCTCTGCTTGAAGAACCTCAAAGGTGTTGGAGGATAAGGGTTTTTTGCTTACCTCAGGGCTGGAGTTTCTTTTTTCCGCTCATTTCCTGCCAAAAAATTTTGTGAATCCCTATGCGTCCTTTGTCTCTTTGCCTTTCTACAAAGTTGTTGGAAGTTTTTCTGAACATTCTCTAAATAAGTTCATGTGTTCATGACAACACTTGCATCGGAAATGAATTTATTCATAGTCTATAGGTTGGAACCAGTCTTCATAATCCCAGCTTAGATTGATGCCTTATGGGAGATATTTCATTATATCCATGTATACATAAATTCTGGCATACGAAGTGTATCTCATTTTTTTGGTTTGTTCTGATATTTTTTAAAATTCCCCAATAATATTTCCCAAAGCTTCAAGGATGCTCTCATTCTAGTATTCATATGGGAGACAATAGATCCTTATCCAGATTGGAACGAAGGTCAAATCTTCCTTCTCCAGGCTGAAACGTTCTTTCCAGGGTTTTAGAAAAATCCCTATGGAGTTGTAAAAGTAAGGGCATCCTTCAAAAATTATGTTTATTTCCTCAAGATTGAGAAAAAAAATTGTGAAGAAGCCCTTAGCTCTGAGGTGGAGATCATAGTTCCCCTGGGGTTTCCAAGTGACATTGATCCACCAATATAGGGCTTTCACTGAGGGCCAGATCCCAATGAATTTTCCTATTAGGGAATTCTATTTCATGTGTTGAATATGGGATCTAAGGTTGTCTACATTTATTTGTAGGGTAGGTACTTCTTTGGATTTTGGTAAACATTTACCCGATATTCTTGTTGCAGAGTTGCTAGGCATTTGTTTATCCTACCTTTCATGTCTTCTTCTTCTTTTGAACTCAATGTGTGTTGAATATCCGGATCTGGTACGTTTTTTTCATTTTCCCTACTTGGGAGGGGTTTTTGGCCCCTCCCTTGTGTTCCCCCATTATTGTCCTGCAACATGTTTAGTTTCAAAGTGTGGCGATAAATCTGATAAGGTAGTGTATTAAACAGCTAATGACTGCATGCAACCTTCCTCCTGTCAGAAATCCATTTAAACAGTTTCTCTCACTCTTCCCGCCAGCCTCCCTCACCCATATATGTACTACTCTAAATGGGTTAACAATATTTTTTTCCTTTCAAGATTGCATATGGGAAGAATCTAAGAGGAGTAACAATCTTGGTTAATTTTTCAACTAACTTGCAAAGGAGTGATGACATAGAGGCATTTGGAAAGAATATGGAGTAGATATAAGGATTTTTGCAGTTGGTGATTTGGCCATGGTACATCTTAGGAAAGAGTGTAATCCAAAGGAAACTTACAATGAGATGAGTTTGATGAAGATTACATCACAGTAGAATCAAGAGGAATATTGGACATAATGCATACAACATAAAGTTTCAAAAGGAGTTATAAATTTCACCCATTTTCAATGTTGTTCACTTGTATGAGTATAGAGAATAAGACACTATAGCAAAATATTAACATGCAGAAAAATTATTTTTTAAAACATAAGCCAAGGAAGGATCCATATGAGATCAAGAATATTTAGATAAAAAATTTACCAAGAAATGAAGTGTGGTATACAACCACTAAATATTTAAGTGAATAAACAAATCAATGCAAATAATACCTAGATTTCTAAACCAAGGTATTCATAAGGGGGATGCAATTGCAAAAAAAATAAAAAGAGGATGCATGATCAATGCAAGGATGGCATTTTTAACCCATAAGGAAAATCCAATGCAAGAATATCCTCTAAATAGTTAAATATGTACATGTGCTAGGTTAATGTGACACAACTGATCAAGGAACATGCAAGTGTGACACCAACGACTGAAACATATAAAGTGCAATAGTAAATGAGTGTAGAAAACGTTGAAGCATGGGAATGAAAGGAGAAAAGAGCATGGAATACTTCAAGGGTGGATGAAGGAAGCACATAATTGTCCAAGGAAAGAGAATAGGGGATGTTATAGTCATATGAATTGAATAATAATATAGTGTGGCAAGATTTATAGCATGGGAATAAGCATGCATGGTGGGGGAGCGCATTAGGGAAGGTAAAATTTCATGGTGGGGGAGCGCATTAGGGTAGGTAAAAGTCCATGGTGGAAGATAAAGTTCATGTGTAGACTTCAAATGGATGTTAAAGAGCCAAATTGGATAGAGATAAGTGCAAGAGAAAGATGAAGGGTACCAAGAAGCTATCCAAAGAGTGAATAATTAGGGATGTTGTCATTTGATTCGATTTAACAACACCTAGGAGATGAAAAGATGTAGTTGTAAATATTTGTTCAACATGCAAAGTAGCATACTAAGGCACATTTTCATGTTTTGTAAGTAACTTACATTTACTATTTAATGAGAATGAATAGACATATTTCACTATCATAGTGAATTTCATTGTATTTTTTTTGAGTTACTGAGCATTTAGAGTTGTAAATTGTATCTCTACTCTAACCAATATTTTTTAAGATCATTCAACTTAGTATATAGAGTTCAAGGATGTAGTTATTTGGGACTATTATGTTGTTATGTGTGTCATATGTGGTGAATAGTAGGGAAAGTAAAGTAAATAATCAATGAAAGAAATGGAATTTAAGAGTAAATTTGTGGAATTCAATAGCATAATAGCATAATAGCATAATGAACAAATTCAACAACTCGTAACAACAACATAGATATTTATAAGAAACAGTTTGCAAAGCCTTGCAATCGAAATGGTTCTAGTAAGGGTGTTAGTGTTTAATGAGGAACATATTTAAGAGAAATTGACTCAAGACATACTTTTAGAAGAAGAGAAACCAATTTATGAAGAACCACTAAAAATATCCATGAGTGAGAAGAGTATAATAACATTATGGATAGAGGAACACATAGAGTAAATTGGTTTTGAAATCTCATGTAGAGTTTTGTAAAGTGACAATGAAGACAACTTATTTGTCCAGTTTTACAATATCACCCCCACACACACAAAAAAAACTATGCCTTATGCAAAGTTGCCATAGTGCAATTAACCTCTAGATTTCAAATATGTTTATATACCTAGTATTGACCATAATTTAAAACAACATTCTATACTATTAGTAAGAGATGGAAGGGTTAAATATTTACCCAGTGTGAGATATCAAATTCTTTGAGGAACCCTAGATGTTGTTGAAGTAAAAGATCGTCAACAAGGGAATTCTAGTGCATTGTATATCCCTGCTTATCTAAGACATGTATCATTTCATGATGATGCCATGTGAATTACTAGGAACATGTGAAGTATATGGCTAACCTAATACCAAATGTTTTGTAAAGGGACTAGAGCAAGCTACCATAAAAAAATGATCTTGTTTTTTTTAGGAGATTTGAACTATTATATGTCTAAGGTTCAATATTGACATCATCTCTAAGGTTCTTTATGATTGTTTCAACAAAGAATTCAAAATACCAAGACCTTTTTAGAATAGGTTCAACTAAAATAGAAATGCTTTCAAACACTCTTTTTATACACTATTTTGTTAACCTGGGGATTTGATCATATATATATATATGTAAAATACGGGACTTTCAATCATAGAAAAAGAAAGAAATGGAATACTCAATCGAGAGTGAGTAAACATAATAATATGGAGGATATGCAGATATAAGTGGAAATTTGCATTCAATGAAAGTCGTATGTACGGGTTGGAGGGAGATTATTCATACCCTACAATATGGAGTCAAAAAGTCAAAATAAATTATTTATTTTCAGCCTTTATGAAATATATTCTTGAACCTTTTTTACACTCATATCATAGTGAAACACTACAGAAATAATTTTAAAAAAAACATCCTCAAAATCAAATCCCATTTATCATTATCAATTAGTTAACACGATGGTTAACCATATTCTTAAAAATGCGGAAACCCCATTGGATTATCAAACCATCAAAATAATTCAGCAAACGACATAGAAAATTCCACTACTTATGCCAAGCAATACGTAGAGTAACTCCATTTGTAACAGTAAAAGCAACAGGAAAAATTTTAAGGATCTAGCATTATCTTAAAGTGTAGAGACCCTGGCAAATCTTATTAATCCTTAAATTTCCAACCATAAAATATTTGGCAATATTTTTTTTTAAATATTCATATATCTAATGTTTTTATATAGTTTCTAGACAATTTTGGCGATGTTTTGAGCTTAAAAAAATATTTTATGGAATTTGAGCGAATTATTTTACTAAAAAAAAAAAATCGTGAATTTGTTTTTGGAAAAAAACCTGAAAATTAGCCCATGGTCTAAATTTCCCTGAAAAGTAAGACGTGTGGGTGTACATGAAGAAAATAAATGACATTAATATGAAACTTTCATTCACACATTTTGTTAAACACTTGAATGTCTAGGGTTTATGATTAAAAATTTACTCATAAACTTGAAATAAAAACCACCATATTCAAGATCTTCTCAAATACTGAAGTATCCATTCACACATGAAAACACATGTATTTTGGTCAACAAACCGGGAAAAACTCTAACTCCGAAGAAAACCCTAGATAGAAAAAAATTATTATTAAGAAGAATCCTCAGAAAATTTCCATCTACACATGAAATCATTCCTTCAACCCTCACTGACAAAAACACCCAAACTAGAAAAACAACAAAAATATCTCAATTTTCATGCCACTAACAAGTGTACGCCCTGTTGTACGACCTCCACACGTGTTGTTGTACAGTTGTACTTCTATCGTACTTTATTTCCTCTAAAATCATGCACAATTGTGCCTGCAATTAATGTTGTACAACTGGTATACTCTGCAATAAAGGCGTTGTCACTTTTCTTGGGATTTGTGCCCACAAATGTGGTAGCATTTAATGCACAGGTATTGTTGTATAGAGTACATGTTTCCTTGGGAATTGTGATTCTCCTTGCCTTGGGATTCGTGCCACTCCTCTAGGGCATTCCTTCTTTCTCCTCAATCCTCCTCTCTCTCTTTCTTCATTAATGGTGTGTTCAATTTGTCCTTTCTCTCTTGTTTAATACTTCAAAAATTGTAACCACTTATCTTAACTACGTAATCTAGGGTTGGGATACTTTAACAAAGTCTAGGGCCATCATTTAATGCAATCATATTTAATAATTAATTCACTTTATTTATTAAATAAACTTTAAGTGAGACCCATTCTATAAAGTATGAAACGTTACTTTTATTTATATAACATTCACTTATTACATAAATGTACAAGGACAAAGTTTAAGTCCCCCTTATCACACCACACCAAAAATATGAGTGAGGGCCTTCAGAGTTAATTTTTCCAACACTCTCTCTTAACGAGGAAGGTCCACATCACCATCTCCATTTTTGACTCATGAAACAGCTCCCTCTTGCTCTGGAATCACTCTTGGATACAAGTGCTCAACACTATACTTGAACTTTAAATCTTAAGCCTCATCCACCTACTCATCTATACCATCATTGGACTAGTTGAGTCTCATGTCAATTCTCTGGAGAGAGTCACTCTCCTCATCAGAACCATGTCTTTCAGATGCAACTCTTGCCTTGTCCACTAACTCTGACAGCCACCCACCTACTCTTGTACATACAATGTGTCGTCTCAAAAAATAGAGCATGTCCCTGTGATCTCCCAACAAAATGGTAGTACCAACTGGCTCATATCTCTGACATAGGAAAACATGGCCAGACCTCGCCATCATCTCATAACCTTCATCCTCAAAGGATGATACTGAGAGTTTACTGACTCTCATCCCAAGTACAAAAAGCACTACATGTATTTACAGGATCTCACCAAGGTCTAGTTGCAAGCTAACTGTTCCAACGCCTCGTATCATTATCTCTGGACTACCAGTGTTTGTCTGAATGAAGTGTCATGGCCCCAACTCTATGATGATCTGAAAGATATCATAGATTCCAGTCATGTGTCTGGTTGCACCACTATCAACAACCTAGACATTCTCAAAAACTGAGCTCCCTATACTGGAATCAACTGTGACAAGAGAAAACTCTTGCTCAAACTCTGTTGCATAGTCTTCTACTGCTACAAATGCTGTTATTTCTCTCTATGTCTTCTCTTTCTTCTTCTCCAGACACTTCGAGGCATAATGTCCCATCTGACCACACTGGTAACATATGAACTAACTGATGTATTTCTTCTTCTTGTTAGATTTGGTTGCAAGTGCCATGTTCTACTCCACCTCTTCACTGACCTGACTACCCATAGAGTCGAGAACCTTCTCAAATCTCCTCCTTAGTAAAGCCATCCCACGATCTAGACCAATTAGGAAGCTTCTCTCTACCTACAATGCATTTCACAAATACATTCCATTTATTGCTGAAAACCTTCAGGGTTATCCTCACCAACTATGAATCTGGGATAATATCTCCTACGGTTGCTAACTCATCTTTAACGTGTTCCACTCGAGTTAAGTAGGAAGCCACTACCTCATCTTTGTTCATCTTGACATTGTGTAGTTTGTCCTTCAGTGCCATTTTGTGGTTCTCATTCTTGGCTTCAAATAACTGGTTTAGGGTATCCCACATGTCTTTACCAGTTTTCTTCTCTACCAAATGTGGAATGAGATGATCCTTTACTCCATCTAGGATCACTCTCTAGGATCTGGCTTCAAGGGCTTCAAACACATCCAAAGCATCCTGGCATGTAGGTTTGGTCATCTTGGTGTTAGTAAAACTCCATTTCTTCCATTCTTTTAGCACAACAGTAATCATAACCTTCCAAGGAAGATAGTTGGATATTCCATCCAACAAATCTGCATATCCTATGCTCATCATTGGAATTTACTTAAAACAAATAGTTTAACTTGAAAGACAAAACAACTTCTAAATATGCATCACAATCTTGAACCCTACTTCAGTTCAGCTCTGATACCATGAATAAAATAAAGGACATTAATATGAAACTTGCATTCACACATTCTCTCAAACACTTAAATGTATAGGGTTTATGATTAAAAATTTACTCATAAACTTGAAATAAAAACCATTGTATTCAAGATCTTCTCAAATAATGAAGGATCCATTCACACATGAAAACACAAATATTTTGGTCAATAGACCGAGAAAACCCCCAAATTCAAGGAAAACCCTAGAAAGAAGAAAATTATTATTAAGAAGAATACTCAGAAATCTTCCATCTACACATGAAATTATTCCTTCAACCCTCACTGACAAAAATACCCAAACTGGAACAGCAGCAAAAAAACTCGATTTTCATGCCACTAACAAGTGTACGGCCTGTTGTACGACCTCCACACTTGTTGTACGGTTGTACTTTTGTTGTACTTCCATGCCTCAAAAAACATGCCCACACGTGTTTGCAATTAATTTTCTACCACTCGTACAATCTACAATAAATGCATTCTCACTATTCTTGGGATTTTTGCCCACACGTGTGGTATCATTTAATGCATAGGTACTGTTGTACGGACTGTAGGATGCCTTGGGAATTGTGTTTCTCCTTGACTTAGGATTCGTGCCACTTCTCTAAGGAATTTTTTCTTTCTCCTCAATCTTCTTCTCTCTCTCTCTTCATTAATGGTGTGTTCAATTTGTCCTTTCTTTGTTGTTTTATACTCTAAAAATTGTAACAACTTATCTTAACTACCTAATCTAGGGTTGAGATATTTTTACAAAATCTAGGGCCATCATTTAATGCACTCATATTTAATATTTAATTCACTTTAATTATAAATAAAATTTAAGTGAGACCCATTCTATAAAGTATGAAACATTACTTTTATTTATATAACATTTACATAAATGCACAAGGACAAAGTTTAAGTCCTCATCATCACACCACACCAAAAATATGAGTGAGGACCTTTAGAGTTAATTTTTCAACAATACATGGATTAACTTATCAAGTTTCCATCGATATAAGATCTACAAAAGGAAAAGTACTTTCCATTCATTAGTTATTAAGTACATCTCGAAAACATCTAGGCCAAACTATGAATTTTGAATTCAGACACGAATTAATAGATGCTAACAAAGGAAATGGCAATATTATACACAAAAAGAAAGACACATAGAATGGCAGAGGCCAATAGATATTTTGCACATTTATGTTAGTTAATAAATAGGATTGAGATCTATCTATCTATATAGTTTTTTTTCAATAGGGGAATCAAAAACCAGGATGGGTTGGTACTCCCGTGACACTAGGTGCAGGGGTCTAGTCTCGTTCACTACCAGTATACCCCTAGGTGCACCCACAACCCACAAGCATCGCCTTTATTACAACATACCCACTCATTTTCAAGCAAATCGTCGGTCGAGCTACACCCTTACAAGCCTAT